>JAKCWG010000057.1:0-86905 GCA_021464415.1 Lonicera japonica
CCCCCCCCCCCCCCCCCCCCCCCCCCCCCCCCCCCCCCCCCCCCCCCCCCCCCCCCCCCCCCCCCCCCCCCCCCCCCCCCCCCCCCCACCCCCCCCCCCCCCCCCCCCCCCCCCCCCCCCCCCCCCCCCCCCCCCCCCCCCCCCCCCCCCCCCCCCCCCCCCCCCCCCCCCCCTCCCCCCCCCCCCCCCCCCCCCCCCCTCCCAAATGTGTGTTGAATAGCCATGGTATAGTCAATAGGATTAAAAAGTTTCCATGCAACCTATATGGGTTTTATACTTTTTTGATATCCCTATTTGTATAATATAAATTTTTTTTTCCTTTTTATGTCTCTCTCTTCTTGTATGTGGGGTTTTCTATATATGTAAGTGAGTTTTCTTAACCCTCACCCAATATTGTCCACCATTTTAATTGTGTAATATATACTCAAACTAACACGTTTTTTCATTTACAATTTAGGATTTGGCAAAACCTACCTAAGCATGGCCTGTTGCCCCCCATTTTCATCTATGATAACTCATTATGTAAATTTAATAAAGCTGGACCTGTACAAATTCGGGCATAGGATTTTTTCTTATTTAATATATTTTTTTTATTTCACCATGCCAGACCTCATAAGAAATACCAAGTCTAAGCTAAATGATCCCAAATTTTGATTGAACTGTTAAAATTCATTTCTTAGTCTAGCGTTAAAATAAAATATAAGTGTAAATCACTTTAAAACAAGTCCATAACAATTAGATGTTCAGAATATTAATGCATAATATATGTCTCGCAATAGGGCAAAACAAGATTGTCAATAACAACATTTGTAGGTTAAACACAAAATATTTGAGAAATGATCTTGCTATCTTGAAGGACTTTGTACCACTAAATAGGATAAAATGCAAGTACCCCACTCTCTCTCAGACGTTATGTTTAGTCTTAAAACAAAAATCTACTACTATAAAAATCATAATTACAAAATTAAGATTCTATTTTATCTTTTGCACAAATTCATGCATCTGACATTTTTATCAATATTAAATTGGATTGCCCCATTTCCAATTTTACAAATATGATATACCAATACTCGATCACGTATATATAGTATTTTTCTTTTATTTGTGAAATATGCTTGAAAACTATTGAATACAAGTTCTCTGGGAAATTAATAAAGCAAGCAATAGAATTATCCTTAACTTCTTCTAAAAGTATTAGTTAATTCTTCAACCTACATGTTCAAGGATAAAACATTTTTTACAGCGCCAGCTTTAAGTAACGCAAAAACTTATTTGAAGGCGGCATGAAGTAACCTTACTTATTTATTTTTCAAGAGCATTGAATCTTATTGATATTCTTTCAAAAAACTAGGTACATTATAATTATCTTCTTCGTTAAATTTTACATGATACACGTTTTTACTCAATTACACTTGTTATTAACACATGCAGAAATTTTATTGAGGTGTACAAATTAAGCATAACAATTTTAGGATTTCATGCATGAAGGGTCTAAATATATATTGAAATGAAATTGGGGTTATATACTTTAGAGAGGCATATTCCTAGTGTAATTAGTATTCACTTTGTCTTAAATTGAAAATATAGTTTGGCTTTCAATTATTCTTAATGTTCTATAGACACTAATTTCGATTTAGTGAACTTGTTTTATTATAAATTTTGGTGGTCTGATTATGCCCCTAATTAATAACAAACTTAGATACTTTTAATCTAGGAAATAAAAAAAAAAAAAAAAAATCTGCATAATTTAAGTATTTTATGTCCAAACCATTTTGTGATATAAATTTATTTTACTGTTAAAAGAAATAAGAAATGTCGCTTAAAGTGGAAGTTTTTATTTTGACGGGTTAAAATAGTGTAAGTTTCTACTTTTACAAAGTTTCTACTGTTAAATGATCAATTGATCATTTTCTTTCGAAAACACAAAGGGAAAAAGTTAATAGTGAATAATATATAAAATCTCTAGCAAATTTTAGTTTTCCCGACATGGACAAATTTCTTTCAAACATCAATAATTCAATGCTGCCAGTGTTACTTCAATGCTGCCGGTCCCAAGCCCGGATAAAGGAGGAGGGTTGTGTTAGGCAGTCGGCAGCCAACGTTAAACTTAGTCGAATCTTTATGACATGGACAAACGAGATAATAGTGTTAATGCTAGGTCGTTGCCCAGAAGCAACGCGCTGGATCGTCCGAGTCCAGTGACAAATGAGCAAGGGCCGCTACATCGCCGCCTGGATGTAGTGAAAAATAAGCAAGGGTTCCCGCATCTATGTGAACGGGTGCGGGTAAAGAAGCTAGTTCATGAGAGGAGGATTCGTTTTGGGACTTGGAATATAGGCACACTCACAGGAAAATCTATGGAAATAGTTGACACTATGATCAGGAGGAGGATCAATTTCATGTGCCTTCAAGAAACTAAGTGGGTTGGAGCTAAGGCGAAGGAATTAGACACTTCGGGTTTTAAGCTTTGGTACACTGGCAAGGTTAAATCGAGAAATGGAGTGGGTATAATTGTCGACAAATGGTGGAAGAAGGACATTGTAGATGTAAAGAGGGTAGGAGATAGGATCCTAGCCCTAAAATTTGTAGTGGAGCAGGACACTTTTAATGTGATCAGTGCTTATGCACCTCAGGTTGGGTGTGAAGAACACCTTAAGATAAAATTTTGGGAGGACTTAGAAGGCTTGATCCAGGATATACCACTTAGAGAAAAGATTTTCCTAGGAGGGGATCTGAATGGGCACGTAGGGAGCTCTTCTGAAAACTATAGGGGGGTGCATGGAGGTTATGGCATTGGGGTGGTAAATACCGAGGGAAAATCTATCCTTGATTTCTCGTCTGCTTATGATCTTATGGTTGCCAATACATGTTTTAAGAAGCGGGAGGAGCACCTCATCACATACAAGAGTGGGGCATCATGCTCTCAGATTGATTTCTTCCTCTTTAGGAAAGGAGATCGAAAGAGTTGTATGGACTGTAAAGTCATACCTGGAGAGAGCTTGACTACCCAACATAGAGTCCTTGTGATGGATATACGAGTTAAGGGGAAAGTGAAGAGAAGGGGCCAATGTAAGGTTTCAAGGATTAGATGGTGGCATTTGAAGGGTGAAAAACAAATGATCTTTCAACACAAGGTGCTGAAGGGAGGGTTTTGGGAGGCAAACGGAAGCGCAAATGATATGTGGGACAAGGCGGCCGAGGGGATCAGGAAGATAGCTAAAGAGACGTTGGGGGAATCAAGAGGATGTGGACCTAGGGATAAAGAATCTTGGTGGTGGGATGATAGTGTACAAGATAAAGTTAAGGTAAAAAGGAAATGCTTTAAAGCTTGGTCTCTATATAAGAATGCGGAAAATTGGGAATCTTACAAAGAAGCAAAGAAAGAGACTAAGAAGGCGGTGAGTGAGTCGAGGACTAAAGCTTTTGATGGATTATACCAATCTTTAGGCACCAAAGCTGGGGAAAAAGCTATTTACCGACTTGCTAAGGGTCGAGAAAGGAAGACAAAAGACTTGGATCAAGTGAGATGCGTTAAGGACGAAGAAGGTAATGTCCTGGTTAAAGAACAAGACATACAAGAGAGATGGAAGAACTATTTTCACAAATTATTTAATGAAGGTTATGAGATTTTAGAATGTGGTGATGAGCTGAACATGCGAGAGGATGACCAAAATTTCACCTTTTATCGCAGAATTCAAGAAAAGGAAGTGAAAGAAGCATTGAAACGAATGGATAGTGGTAAAGCAGTTGGGCCAGATAGTATACCTATCGAGGTTTGGAAGGGTCTAGGTGATAAAGGCATTGGTTGGCTCACAAGATTTTTCAACGAGATATTGAGGTCAAAGAAGATGCCGGAAGAATGGAGGAGAAGCACCCTAATCCCGATTTATAAGAATAAGGGAGATATACAAAATTGCGCCAATTACAGGGGGATTAAACTCATGAGTCATACTATGAAGTTATGGGAAAGGGTGATTGAGCAGAGACTAAGAAAAGAAACCAGCATTTTAGATAATCAATTTGGTTTTATGCCCGGAAGGTCGACCATGGAAGCAATTTATTTGTTGCGGCGTTTGATGGAGCAATATCGGAGGGATCAAAAGGACCTATACATGGTTTTCATTGACTTGGAGAAGGCGTACGATAGGGTACCCAGAGAGATTTTGTGGAAAGCCCTAGAGAAGAAAGGGGTTAGGATTGCCTATATTCGTGTTATCAAGGACATGTATGAAGGAGCTATGACTAGTGTGAGAACACATAGTGGGTCCACAGAAGATTTTCCTATAACTATAGGACTACACCAAGGGTCAGCTTTGAGCCCTTATCTGTTTACCTTGGTCTTAGGATGTACTCACGGAACACATTCAAGAGCCAGCACCGCGATGTATGCTGTTTGCAGATGATATTGTCCTAGTGGGTGAGTCCAGAGAAGAGCTAAATGGGAAGGTGGAAACTTGGAGACAAAATTTAGAAGCGCATGGCTTTCGTTTAAGCAGAAGTAAGACAGAATATATGGAGTGCAAGTTCAGTAAAAGGCGGAGCACTACTAACTTAGAGGTAAAAGTTGGGGACAATGTCATACCACAAGTCACTCGATTTAAGTATCTTGGATCCATTATACAAGAAGATGGGGAGATAGAGGGAGATGTAAACCACCGGATTCAAGCAGGATGGTTGAAATGGAGGAAAGCTTCGGGTGTGTTATGTGATAAAAAGGTACCACTCAAGTTAAAAGGAAAATTCTATCGTACCGCGGTTAGACCAGCGATGTTGTATGGGACTGAGTGTTGGGCGGTCAAAAGCCAACACGAGAATAAACTAAGTGTAGCTGAGATGAGAATGTTGAGATGGATGAGTGGCAAGACTAGGAAAGATAAGATCAGGAATGTTACCATCAGAGAGGGAGTTGGGGTGGCACCTATTACAGAAAAGATGGTTGAATCTCGACTTAGATGGTTTGGGCATGTATGGAGGAGACCTGTAGATGCCGTGGTAAGGAGAGTTGATCATATGGAGGGAAGCCTAGTTGTTAGAGGCAGAGGAAGACCTAGAAAAACTATAGGTGAAACTATTAAGAAGGATTTAGAGGCGAATGGTTTCACTATAGATATGATTCACGACAGACCACTATGGCGTCGTTTGATCCATGTAGCCGACCCCACCTAGTGGGATAAAGGCTTGTTGTTGTTGTTGTTGTTGTTGTATCAGTAATTTCCCATTTTCCCTCGCATTTCCATTGCTGTTTTTTTTCCCCCTCATTTTTCGCATTTTTTTTACCATGGACTTTAATATTAGGGGCTTGATAATTAAACGCATCACGGACTTTTATCCCCGCCTCCATTTGTACTTCAAGTTAGGATAAGAGTTCATGGTGCCCTTATCATACCGGACCCTTAATTAGTGTTGTACGCTTTGAATCAAAAATTAACTCTTTTCTCGTTTGCAAATTTTGATTTGTTTTTCTAGCTATGACATGTTAATTCTAAAGAGTTTTAACTTTCCAAAACCAATGTATCAACTCAGGGAATAATTGATCAAAGGTTTTTTTCGTTATTATTATAATAAAAAAATAAACATTTTCTTTTAAAAAAATTAAAATAAAAAGAGAACTTCCAACCACCGCCACAAACGATGTAATGTTAATTTGTAACCTCTTTATTGTTTTTTTTTTGTCCAAATGGAATTGTAAAAGCAGTTTTATATTTATCCTTTTCAGCAATTTGAATTTACCAATATCCATATTTCAAATTAAATTTAGAAAATATCTTAGCAGTTTGAACTCTAGCTAAAAGGTCATTTTTATTAGGCAATGGATATCTTATCCATTGAAGAGCTTTATTTAAAGGCTTATAATTTATAACAAGACGCGGAGCACCTCTTTCAATTTCAGATGCTTTATTTACATAGAAAGCAGTACAACTCCAAGGAGAATAACTTTTACGAATCAATTTTTTATCAAGCAAAGATTGTATTTCATTTTTACAATATTCAAGTAATTCAGCATTCATCTATGCTGGACGAGCTTTTGTAGAGATTTTATTTTCAGAAAATTCTTTTTCATACGGCAGAGCAACTATATGTTGTTTCCTATCTCAAAAAGCATTGGGATGTTCATTACATAATTCATTAACTATAATTTTAGAAATTTCTTCAATTCTAGATTTTATTATAGAAGAATCTAATTGAGCAGAAATATTTAAAATTTTAATATCTTTTCTTAGATAGTTTACTTGTTTTTCTTTAAAAAATAAACGTTCTTTTATTTCATTTATTTCTTTAGTTTGAGGAGGTGTTATAAATTCAAATAAGATATCAGTATCCTCAAATTTAGTAATAATACCCTTTTCATCTTTAGTGAACGATTCTATAAGACTATGGAAAGGAGTTCCTAATATAATTCTCTGAGAGAGATCTTTAACTAACATAAAAGTTGCAGGGACACATAATCCTTAGTTACACACATAAGCATTTGACAATTTAAATTTAATTTTTAATTTCTGTTTATTAGCAGCAGTTAAAGATTCAGTAGTTTTATCAAAATAATGCGTAGGAACTAAGCCTTCACGAATACAATTTATATCCGCACCAGTGTCAAGAAGTGCAATATCTTTTAAAACAAAAGTTTTATCAACAACAATAGTTATAGCAACATACCATTTTTGAAATGTAATTCTGTCTATAAGTTGTAAAAAGTTTTGTTTTTGCTTTTCTTCAGGGACTGAAGAAGTTGATGTTAAAGCAGGAAAGGACTTATTATAATTTTCAAGATTAACAAGGCGAACTTTTATTTCTTGAATTTCCTTTTTTAAATTATTTATCTCAAATTTTAAATCAGGTATAGAAAATTCTCTTTCAGGAATACTACTTTCTTTCATATCATCTAAAACCTTCTTTAGAGAATAGGGTTCTTCAGAAGGAAAAGGATTATTTTCCTGTTGTTTAAAAGTAGAAAGATAATATTCAATCATTTTCCTTTTTATAGAAGGGTCATCAATACCATCTATGCTATCAAGAATATTTTGTTCTTCTTTAGAAAGAACATTTATACTTAAGCCATTAGCTTCCAGAATTGTTTTATAATAATCTGTTTGAGCATTACAATTACAATCAGATTTAGAACTAACAGATTCATCAGAAGATTCAATATCATTTATTTCAGGAGCATCACTAGCTTCATTATCTCTCTTCTTTTTTTTATTTTAAGTTGGCTAACGAACTTCAAAACCATTGACGTAACTGATCAAATTTATCCTTATATTAATTAGAAAATGTAAACCTAAGCATCTTTAGGAGAAGAGGTACAGCTGAATCCTTGTTGTTACCCACTACCCTCGTCTGCACAATATTTGCCTCTTAACGTTGAATGCTGAAGTTGAACACTAAATGTTTAATTATGAAGAACATAACTTCGGCAAAATGAGTATTCCGAATATTAAGGAACAAGAAAATATCTATTAAGAGATATTTATTCCAGAGAAAATCTTATTCAGTTTTACTTTTAGTAAAACTTTTTAGTAATATAGTTTTCTTTGGATTTATTTAACTACAATTGGTGAATACGTTATTTATGAATTTAATCATAAATTAACATTAGTAATATTGCTTTTTAAGAATACAGTAATTTCATCACATCAATGATTTAGAACAAAACTTGTTTCCTATCGTAACTTTTGGTACGTTGATTATCTTTTGAAAATCAAAGTGGACTCTTAGGTTTGGACGTTCCAAAGAACAATAGCGAACTCTTAATTTGAGATAGCAAGAATACAAGTTAGGACTTTTCTATTACACTAGCGACGTGGGATATGTAGGTTGTAACAGTAATTCAAGGGCAACCTATTTTCTCATGAGAAAAACAAGAACAAAGAAAAAGAAATAACCTTTACAACACAGCAGTCCCACCATGTTCACTAAAAATAACCAGTGTATTGTATACAGTAAGCAAACAAAGAAAATTAAGTTGCTGGTTTCAATTTTGGGTTCAAACTTTTATTTCAATACCTATATTCCTTTGTTCTAAATCAAGATAGTTTTCACAATATGTTTGTATAAAAAAACTCGAAGCATATCAGTGTCGCCAAATCTACATAGAAAAAGAAATATTGGATGACATGGTACAACAGAATGAACTATAACCGTGAGATAACGAGATCAAAACGACCAGGTCACGCTAATGACTCTTTTGTAATTATCTATCCCAGCCCTGCATTTAGATGCAATATCAACTGTTACTCACCAATCCAACGCTTCATTTCAATCTGTTACACCACGACATTAGTACAACGGTTATACCCAGTATTTTCTCGTGAAATACGAGAACATCAGCGGAAGGCATGGTTGTAGTCGTGGTAACGGAAATTCTTGATGATGAAATGAGAGAGCCACCTTGAAGCCAAAAAACAAAGTACTGCCATGGATACTAGAATGATCCTCGAGGCGGCTGAAATAACACCCTGTTTGGCTGCAGCAACAATGCCAATTGAAGCAACTGAGATGACTTGAAGAACCACCTCAAGCACGTTGAGACCTTTATATGCAGCACTGCAACTTCGGCAATTCACCACATGGGACCAATACCTGAATGAAACACTCCATTTTTTCTTACTCAATTTATTTTATTTTTTGGAAGCTACTTAATTTGATCAAAAAACATTTAACTTTCTATCTTGGTTTGAGGATAAGGGTGGTCCGAAAATTTCTACAAAAGAAAAATAAATTTGGATATTCTTTCATACTCGAACAACAATTTTCACTGGATTGGAAAGTTGGATTCACCTTGGGTTTGATATTTCTTGTTAATGCATTTGAATTGTAGTTTTCTTAGAGGGGATAGGTCTATTACAAAGCCAAATAGTGTGAAAAATGCTACATTAAAAGGCGATACTGCTTTGGCAATAGCATAAAAGTTACCTGTCCAACAATTGCTCTCTAGGAGGGGTCGGGGGTAGGGCGCCACCGAACTTTGTTCCCCAATCAATTTGACCACCGGCATATTTCCTCAACCATTTTCTGAAAGAAACCACAAGGGCATCTGACTTTGTGGGCACAAAACAAGCTTTCTGCCAATTGGATGGGCCAGCTTCCATTATCTTTCGTTCCTGCGAGGAAAGCACACGAGTAAGGAAAGAATAAGTACTGAACTAAAACAGAAACTCAATGAGATAATACTCGTGTAAGAAGATTAAGATATGAAGGAAAGGAGTCGTCGATGTTCTTCTGCAAACCACTATGCATAAACATCATACAGGAAATGAACAATATAATGGAGATTGAGAATAATTCAAGGCTTCAGTTATTATATTTATATCAAGGATACAGAGCCTCAGTCTTTCCATTCATCCAGCATGAACATAAAAGAAATATTCCAGAAGATATTGCATGGTGGGCATCTTTTTCCAGCTATTTAATGTTACCTTAACTTCGATGTTCTATTGAATATTATTATTATTAGTTATTGTAAGTTAGTTATAGGTATCATTAGTTGCCTATTTATAACCGATACTTACTGGGCAAAATCTTGTAGATTTAGGCATTTGTTATGTTTGATGTCCGTGCCTAAATTGTGACAAGAGTTTCTTCTTTTGTATCAAAGCATTCAATTCTCATCAATTTGGTCGCCCTTTCAAAGAGTTTCCTCTTTTGTCTTTACAGCATCCACAATGATGTAGATATTGTAAAATATAATTGGGTAAATTTATCCTGCTTACTTGAGGTGTTCTGTATGATGTATGAGAAATCTTACCAAAGCGGAAAATTATTGTCCAGTTGGTTGTTTGGTATTAAAAGGCAATATCTCAAACAGCCAGCTATTGTACATGCGTTCGGGTTCCCCAAATGCACAACATTCTACCGTTTACTTGTTTAGGTTCCAAACACACAAATGCTGAAATGCACAACTGTTATTGTTTGGACCCAAACAGATAACAATTGGCTGAATGATAAAGAACTCAGTCGAACATGACATGATTTTATCCTTCCTATGTATCCCACACAAACAAACCATTGTATGCTCTTGGTACCATTATTTGTTCTTATTCTTGCCTTGTGTCCATATGTTGCTATGACACCATCGCTCTTCTTTGTCACTGTTAGTTCATCATCAATGTGTCATTGATGTTGCTTCCATTGTGTCATCGGTATTTTGCAGGTTCTGCCTTCTTAAAGTTACGATGGAAGCATACTTTTGAGATGACGGTGGGTACCGAACAGACTAGTCATTGGGAATGCATTTGAGCTCATTCCAATTTCTGTTATGTAGTTTTGGCCCAGTGAATTATTTCAGATGTATATATATTGCCATTGGCCACATTAGAGGTCCTGCCCAGCAACCAATTTTGATGGTCAAATTCCATCGGACATGTTGCAGTTGGTTTTGCAACGGAATGCGTGTTGTTATCCCCTTAGCAGTTATAATATTATCATTGGCTTCGAGATTTTCAGATTTGGCGTGAGTGTCAAGCCCACATTTTCTTCTTTCTTTTACCCCTCTAAGGAATCCTCAGTCTCCCAGTGATGAACTAAGACCTTTTTTGTGCTTCTGATTGTGTCTGGAGGTATTGTGTTGGCCAGATTGACACCTTTGGCACATGTTGGGTTTCGGTTTTACATAGTTGCGGTACTTTTTTGCGCATGCACTTTTCCAACCACAAATGAAGCTCAGTTCAAGTCAAGGGAGAGTTATTATCCATCAAAGTAGCAACATATAAAATACGCAGTAGAATTTCAAGTGAAACTAGGAGTAGATATGATACACAGTGAAAAGAAGTGGGGAACCGAATCACAAAAGATTGATCACAGATTTCATATATTCCCTCCGTCCCAAATTAAGAGACCATTATTCCCTTTTGGGATGTCTTGAATTAAAAGTCGGCTTTCCTTTTCAAAACCTAATCAACATAGGAAAACTCACTATTGGAAATTAACGCGTTCTTAAAAATGGGAAAGTAAAAAAAAGGACACTTAATTAGGGACGGATGGAATTCTTCATTAAGACATCAACGGTGATACATGCACTTGATTAAGGGGCCTATAAATCTCAGAGACAGCCCAGTTAAAATATGAGATTAGACACAATGAACACACAAGTACAATGAAGTCTTTAGGAAATGAGACACCAAATGCAAATGGGTAGGCATGTCAAGTAACAGCTTGCTCTAAAAGCGCAACAAGGGCCAGTGATGCTCAGGAGGGTGATAAGGGGGTGATACACAGGCCAAACAAGGTACAAGAAGATATCAAAAATAATGGGCCAGGCCGCCGGGGTATTGAGAAATGACAATAATCAATAGTGATTCTAAGGTAATGTTGTTTTGTAGTTTGAATCTGAAGTATGAATCTAAAGTCTAAAGATTGAATCTGATGCTTACACATTGAATTTGAAAAATAAAATAAAAATGTTCGTGTTATATCTGAATAGACATTAAACATATTGTTTTGATTAGTTCCCCCTTATTTCAACTTTTAAGATATGACCTAAAGAATTATGTTAGGGGCAAACTGGTAATAAATAATCATTTAAGTGTTTGGGATTTAGATTCAGAAGTAACTTTAACTCTCAATGATTCAGACTCAAAAAATTTAAAATAAGTTATGAAAAATTTAACCAACCAAAAACCATTTTATAACCTCTTAAGTCTGAACCAAGCCAACTCAGACTTTAGAGGTGTAAAACAAACATGGCAATAGCCTCTTTCGTGATTATATTTAGGAGAAAAAATAATAATAGAAGTTACCTCAAGGTGAAGAAGATATAAATCGGAATCAAGAATCAAATTTTGTCGCACATGAAACATCCAGCGGGGAACAATTCGATCGACCCAAATGCCAAAGTTTCTTGGAAAGGAGTATATCAATCTGCTATAACCCGGACTAACTGGAATGCACAGAAATATCAACAGGAATCTTCGTTGCGGTGATGAACCCTGAACCAACCCTACCAAATATCAATTACAAGTACCAAAAGAAACAAAGAACTAAAGTTATTGAAATGAAATTCCTTTTCTTTTCTTTTCTTTTCTTTTTTCAGAAAAAGAAAACAAAAATGATTACCTTTTTGGCACCAAGATTTGCAAAGCCATAAAACACACAAGGAGGAATAAATATGTTGCCTCCTACTCCAAACTCCGACTTTGACGTAAAACCATTTATGTCCAAGTTTTCTATAGTTATGTCTAGTGGTCTTCCGCCTTCTCTATCAGCCTTCACAGTGGAAGGAGAACTTATTGTTAGTCAGGTAAATATAATCATTAAGGAGTAAATTGATTACCGAAACTAGGAGTTCAGATTTAGATTATAAAATTCTTATCTGTTTTTGGGTTGCTGAACTTGCATTAATCCATAATGTGCATATGGAACATGAGCAGGGTCCATCAGATTTTCAGTCAGAACCTCATACCTGAAGATGTAACTTTACCTTAACTCCAACAACTATAATTATTTTGATAATCAAACTCAACGTTTTAAAAGGCATTGGGCAGACCTAGGGTGACCATAGAGCGCCTATGCGAAGACTAATTATCTAGATTAGGCAGCCGATTGTTTTATTTATTTATGTTTTAAAAATATAATATAAAAAGAAGAATTTTTAAAACAAAAAAGGAGTAAAAAGCTCTCACAGTCCCGCTGAAACGCCATCCCGACAGACTTGGCGGCCAGCTGGCCAGAGTAAGGAGCAAACCACCGCCTAGCAACTAGGCGGGGAATAATCTGCCCTAGAGGGGATTTTTAGAACAGTGATGAAGTTATAGAACTAATCTTTGCATAGGCAATTTTTTATGTAATTATTAATTGTTTTTTACAGCGCTTGATATACATTACTGGGTCCATTCCATTTTAGCTTAAGCATTTTGCTTAGCATTGTAACAGTTAAGCATTTCTAAAGTGTTGGGTCAACTCTTAACTATGTTGTTAGTCCTCTGTTTCGACGTGAGAACTTAGCTGACATCGGTGCTTTTCGTGAATTTCATGATATTACTTGCTCATCCTTAAGTTTTCTTTGCCTTGACCTTCCAATGCACTGATGTTTGCTCTTTTTTCTATTGTGTATGATTATTACTCCTCCAAACTTAACCCAAATAATAAAAGTTCACCATCATAAAGTGTTTTGCTTTCTCCATTTCTTAAACCTAAGTACTCATTTGGTTTGAGATTTTGTTTGTTCCCGGAATTTAAAACGGTAATTTCAAATGGAAAGTTTAAGGCTCATCAACTTATGATTCAATCTCTTTACATGAACTATAAGAGACTACTAGGTGAATTTACAGATTTAGAATTCCAGGAACGAACAAAAAGTCGAACCAAACGAGCACTAAAGATATTTTGCGTACTAGAGTACAAACTGTGTAATACATAAAATGTAAGAAAAGCAAACATGAGGTAAAACTATATATTTGGATACCCGTAAGCTATGTCTCTATTTCCCATCAACCGAGCATACGATGGATCATCCAACTCCGGAATGTAGGGAGGTTTCTTCTTTGAAAGAATATCTTTGTATTGAGGATCAGCGTTTGGCCAAAACCAAACAATGTCATTTGAAACAGTACTTGGATACACAGCTACACATGCTTTCTTGGATGTATGAATCTGCAAAATTTAGTCCAAATGTTAATTCAGATCATGTTAATGATAATTGAATGCACCTGCACTATTAAGTAATAGATAGGAAAATTGAAAAGGCATAATAAAGATACAATCCTCCTATCTCGAAACAGTTGGTACAGCTCCTGTTATTATCCCTTTCATTGAATACATCTAAAAGAAATAAAGGTTTCCTCAATTGTTTGGTGTTTCTTAGTTCTGAAATCCATTTAAATAGATTAGGCAATTACACTATTATACACTTAACCCCTAATAGAAGACCATCAGGTCCTTCACTCTTCCTAATTTCAGTATTTCTAATCCCACCCTCAAACTTGACTGTTCTAACATAACGTGCTGATGCCTATGATCAAAGCAGAGTCATGAATACAATTCTGACAGACAGTCAGCTAAAATGGCCGAATTTGAGCTCTCATGTGGTTGATGAAACAACAAAAATCCGCCGTCATTTTTTGGCTCCTTTTCGGTTGCGGCAATAGTTCCAATGTACTGTCCTTAACCAAGAATGTGATTGTTAGGAATTATCCTGTTAGGAATCACATTAACTAGGGTCCCGTTTGAAAAAAACACTGGTTTCGTAGCTAAATTGAATCAAATTCCACCCAACTTTGCTACGAATCAAATGAGGCCTTTGATCCTCGCTGAAGATTGAAGTCTGTACTCTGTACTATTCAAACACATACTTTCTCCACATCCTCATTTATTAACAGCTATGAAAGGTTTCAGTTATATCCTACCAACAGTATAATATTCAGCGGAAAGGTCATGTTGACGTATATACGAGGGGTCAGGCCACTATATAGTAAGCAAGTGCCAGATATTATGCAAGACCATCTTCAGACGATTTTAGATACTGCAGGGCACACATACAGTGGGTAGCTAGAAATTTGGTAAGTTGGGTCATTCAATAATATATCACCAATCTCACACCAACCTCAAAAAAAATGACGAATGAGCCTACTCGACCCAAAAGAGCACAACACGATAGCAAGTTGAGCTCATCTTTATCACTCAAAATGCATTTGGGACAATTTTTGGGAGCTTAATAGCAATTCTTATGTTTCTAATTTGACCTGAATAATTACTTTCTTCTAAATTTAAGTGAGGTCAATTATGTATGCCAATGCAATTGTACTCAAAATATGCCATATTCATACTTACATTTTAAATAATAAGCGGGTCACTAGACAACAGAGTGGTGCCACACATACAAATGTTCCAAGTGAAAATAGAAGTAACAATATGCAATTTATTGATACGAATTTAAAATAAAATCAAACATATTTTTCAAAACTTCTATGTAGTATTAAGCTTTCGGAGTTCAGCAATCAATTTTTGTAATAAGCAACTTATTCAAGTGCGGATGTCCACCATTTTTGTAAGGGGTGAGGTGATGTAAATTATGTAATGTGAAAATCTAAGTGATGGGGTTCGAGCATAAGCAAAGGCAATGCGCAAAAATCTTATCAATATGAATTTTGCAAAACTAATTTACCGGAGGACCATCCCGGGGAGCTTGAGGAATGAATTTGCAATCACCAGAGGAACCAAAACACCAACCATGGTACACACACTGCAATCTACCCCACTGATCAATCCTCCCTTCAGAGAGTGGAGCCAATCTATGAGGACAACTATCATCAAACACCTTCCACTCATTCTCATTCTTATCCCACCACACCACTATATCAAGTCCCAACACCTTCTTCCCATGTGGGGTCCTTTTGTCCAGATCACACACCGGCATTACCGGATACCAATGCGCAAACCAGTCGAATTTCTTGTCGTGGGTCTTAGCTTCTTGTTCTTGTCCCAGCGGGTCCAAGAACTCGGTGGGAACTGTTGAAGAAGTTGCTGTGTAAATCTTGAATTTTGCATTGTTGCTGTGAATGAGTGGAGTGGATCTCTGGTTTATAGGGAGATTGAAGATGGGTCTGTGAGTTTGTGTTGTGGGAAGCGTTGTTGTTGAAGTATTTGTGAGGTACTGAAATGAAGAAAAAGAGGAAGCAATGAGAGCTTCCATGTTTTAGACTCTCTCTCTCTATCGTCCGGGAAAGAACAGATGTACACGGCTACATATATCAGTAACATGCGAAAATCAATGGTTTTCCCCCATAACGATTTGCTTTAGAAAATATAAGGAATGATGATTTATGAACGGATAAAGGGTTGAAAAGGTTGTGCAGTGAATGGTTGTGGTTTGTTTGATTATGGGGTAGAGCATTGTTCAAAGCATTGGTCGATACTCATTTGATTCGATTGATATTAAGTTACAATAGGAGGTGCCGAATAGTTATTTTGATTTAATATAATTAAATTTATAGTATTTTAAAATATCATTGATATCTTATTGAAATTATATTGAAATTTTTCAAAATAAAAAAATAAAAAAAATGTGATTAAAGTGAGATAATTAAATAATTAAATAAAGTGACTAAAATTAAAAAAAAAATACCAAAACAAAAAAAACCCAAAACAAAACCAGCTGCGTGTTGGACTTTGGAAACTTTGAGTGTAAATTGGCAATTATTGAAAAAAAAAATGTTGATGTGTTCCAAAGTAATTTGTTAATCTTTACTTAATTAAATTGACAACTATTAAAAAAAATTGTTAATTTAGTCAATTGTTCCAAAGTAATTTATTAATCTTTACTTAATTAAATTGGTTTAATCTTTGTTGGTCTAGCTAAAGAAAAAAATATTAGAAGAAGGAAGAAAAGAAAGAGCGATAGAGGAAAAGAAAGAGTGAAAGTCGGTATTTTTCGTTTTAAGTCTTAAATAGTCAAATTACATTGGACAAAATAGTACTCCTGCTAGTAGTAGACTAAAGAAAGAGGATTAGAGGAGGCAGAGAAAAAGAAATAAATCTGCAGGCATGTTGAAAAAAAAAGTTACTAAAGTCACAATTCACGAGATTCCTTCTTGAAAGTAGTAGATAGAAAAGACATTCACAAATTCACAATCTCTTCATTATTTCATTTCTTCATATGCTTGCAAATAGAAACATACTTCGCTTCATTTCTTAGTATGCTCCAGGTATATCTTTCTTTCCTTCTTTTTCTTCTTTTTATTCTCTACAATATACAAATCTAAATACAAAAATAATATATATATATAGAGAGGAGCAGAATGGCAGGTACTTTTCACCATAGGTCCATAGTTGATGGTAGACACCTATCTAATTTTGCACATTTTTGTTGTATTTAGGGACAATAATTCATCAAATATTGTTAATTAATTATATATACGATGATTAATATGATAAAACATTTGATATTCTTGTAAAAAATGTGAGTGTTCTCTACATTATTGTAACACCTCGTATTTCATTTCTGAGCCAATCTTCTTCCTTAGCTTGTTTAAGGCCAAACCTCCGTTTGAGAGTCAATTTTTGTTTCGAGACCTTTGTGGTTGAGCCAATACTTCTAATATGTTATTTTAATAATATTAAGTACGCGTGTATGGTTAGAACGTATATCGGGAAGCCGCGGTTGAATTTGGCGGCTAACGAAGAAAAATTGAGAAGTAAGTTTTTGGTCAAATTTAGAAGGCCGTAACTTCTTCATACAAAGTCCAAATGAGTCCCCGTTTGTAGCCATGATTCATCTCATTCCCCTCTACAACTTTCATTTGAAGGCCAAGCTGAATAGAGGTCGTTCGGGGGTCGAAATGGGCCGCGAAAACTGTGATTTCTAAATGAAAAATGAGGAACTTTAGCTAAGGTGCCCTTCGATCGATCAGAGGTACCCCAATGGGTTTTAACCCCTTCATCCCTCTTTGTTATTCATTCTCCTTCCTTCTTCTTTCTTCTCCATTTTTCTTTCCCTTTTCCAAATCAGCTAGAGAGAGATAGAGATGGACTTGTGAGGATGAATTAGCATGGTTCCTAGCTTCCTACAACATCATCAATCATTTCCATCATCCATCAATGGTGATTCCACCATTTTAGGGCTTTTTAAGTACAAATTGGGGATTTCGTGATTGGAGGGGTCGCAACTCGAATCCGGCACTTCAAACCTTCAATATTCGGCTTATAAAATTGGGTATTTTTCTTGTATGATTTTCCAAGCAATTTCAAAGATTATGTGTTGCATCTTTATTTTCCAAGCAAATTGGGTATTTTTCTTGTATGATTGTTGATACACATATACATGGGGTTGTGGGTTGAAATTTATTGATTATTTCTCTTGATTTGAACAAGTTTTTGTTGTAGTTTATGTTAATATGAGAGTATCTCATTATATGATAGGATATCATAAGCCCTAAGTAATACCCACTAGCGCGTATGTGCATGCATTCAGTTTATGGTTATATACGTATGTGCGTATTACTTTATGATTTAAGAAATGAGAGTTCATACAAGTTTTAGACTATCTGGGATTTGATATGAACCTCATGCTATATGACTTATCTATATATATATGTGTGTGTGTGTGTGTGTTGGAGTTGATGAGGGATTTATTTGATATATATATATAAGAAAACATATTCCCACATCAATGTGCTTAGCTAGCATTTATTTACATACTATAAAAAGCTTTAGGAATATATATGTAGGTCGAAAAATAACCCTAGAGGGGGTGAATAGGGTTTTTAAAAACTTAATGCCGAATTAAAAACTTTTCAAAAATTGTTTAAAAAAAACAATTAAGCTAAATAAGTATATCAAGGAATGCAAGCAATTTCAAACATTCAAACCCAAGACAAGCAACTAAGCAATATCAAAATACAAGTTATAATATAGTAATTAAATAAAGAGCTTGCGTTAGAAAGATTAAACCAATTTGAAGCTTAATAGTTTTTGTCCACACAGTTCGGTTTATTATGATGGAGACATAAATACAGGATCATTTGATATTACGTATAGATTGAATAAATTTTTTTTGCTAAAATCCTATAAGAATAAAGGGATTTCACCTTTGTGGATCATGTAGATGATCTATATGAGAAGACTAGGGTTTGAAAGTATCAGATTGCGATTTGGTTATATTTTTTTAATTCTCGCTGGGCTACGAAAATCAATTGTTTTCGCCATCGAAACGACTTCTGATCGTCCTGATTTTATGTGCAATAATTATAACTTTGCGTTCCGAACAACATATCCAAAAATTAGCCCGATCCAACGGTGCGATCAAAAGTTACGATTGATTTACGACTATTGTGCCGAAAACCTAAAGATTTTCTATCGTATTCCTTCTGCCATCAAATCTTGCACCGAGTGTGGGCTATGGTATCAGCAAGATTTTTTCCTCTCTCAATAGAACAAACCCTAACTCATAAGAATTATATGTTATTATGAGAAGAGACAAGGCCAGTATATATATATAAGGTTACGATAGGGACCTTAAGAAGAAATAAGTGTTTGAGCTTCCTATGAAAAGTTGAAATCCTAATTCCACTATGAATTAGTTCATTCCATAAATTATAAATTCACACCACTAAAGAATTATAATTGCATTTCCGTCTTTATCTCAAAATTATATTTTGAGCTCATTATTATTAAATACTTATTATTCTCCCCACGTTAAGATTACAGAAAACTGTTATTTAAATTAAATTGCTGACAATTATATTTAAATGACTTATTAATCCTTGAGCCTACCACTTAACTTATTTGACATGTCGAATTAATATAATCCACCTGCAGGGTTTGACATAATCAAAACTTATAACCTTCTCAAGGGGCTATCATCAATCCCTATACCGGGACGTGGATTCCGTCAATAATTAATATTCATCATACATATAGTGTCGTCATCCAATTTATGAAAATTATTGATCCATAAATGAATCTCACTCTTAATGAGTCAAAATAACAAACACTACATATATATGTCTATTAATTATTTCAAGATTAAGAGTATAAGTAATCATAATAACCATGGAATTTTAAATTGTTTTATATTGTCAGTATAAAAATAATTAACCCAAACTGGTCCTATTCAATACACACAAAGTGTAATAGCACAATGAGTTAAAACTATACCGTTTTTTGTAGTCAAGATAAATTACTAAAACTTGCGCTACAATCCTACCGATGGGTGTTCAATTCCATCTAAGACTGTGAACCATTAAACTTATATTCCACAAGAACCAATGATATGATCTTCTGTGTATAAGCTATACTCTACACACCAAATCATCTACTATATGGAATAAAGGACACACATGCACAATATTTAAATAAATAATATAATGCAACCATTACCCATAAAGATTCTCATTAAAATAGTAAAACCAAGTTTATAACATATGCAAACCAACAAGAAAATTATGGCTTTTAGTATATCACTCTAACAATCTCCCACTTAGACTCAAAGCCATGCAGCTATGCATCTCACTCACATTCCCTCAACGTGAACACTCTATGTGTTTTCCCTTCTTATGAATCCTCGGCTCTTTCGAGTTCGCAACCATTTCACTATTATCAAAATAAAGTGAAATAGCTTATAACACTAAAGGTGCCACATCCAGATTCATATGAAAGTTCCTGAGCCAAACCGCTGCCTTAGCTGCTTCTAAAGCAGCCACATATTCAGCTTTCATGGTGGAGTCAGCAATGCCTGATTGCTTGATACTCCTCCAACCAATAGAGTAAACACATAACCTGAAGTTGACTTTTTGGAATTCTAACTTCTGACTAAAATCCTTGTATGTGTATCCAACAGGTACTAGACTGTTTGCCTGGTAAACCAACATAAAATCTTGAGTCCTTTTACGGTACTTAAGTATATGTTTTACCGCAGTCCAGTGTTCTTTCCCTAGATTAGACTAATATCTGTTAACCATATCAATGGTAAAGTAGATGTCTAGTCTAGTACACAATATAGCATATATGAGGCTTCCCACTGTCGAAGCATAAGGAATTCCCTCCATCCTCTCTATCTCATCATGTGTCTTATGACATTGATCTTGGATAGAGTGATTCCATACCTTAAAGGGGAGAAACCCTTTCTTGGAATCTTGTATACTAACTCTGGCAGGAATTGTATCGACGTAAATACTTTGGATAAGCCCAACATCCTATTTTTCCAATCTCGCATAAGTTTAATACCAAGGATGTGACTGGTTTGTCCTAAGCCTTCATATCGAACTGACTTGTTAACCACACCCTCACTGAAGATAATATTCACATATCGCTTTCAATAAGTAAGATATTATCCACATACAGTATCTAGAATACCACCGCGCT
Organism: Lonicera japonica; assembly: GCA_021464415.1. Taxonomy (NCBI): domain Eukaryota; kingdom Viridiplantae; phylum Streptophyta; class Magnoliopsida; order Dipsacales; family Caprifoliaceae; genus Lonicera; species Lonicera japonica. The sequence continues at coordinate 20,791 of JAKCWG010000057.1, forward strand.
TTGGCTGCGCCTTTTGTACACACAGGACTCATTGATCAAAACCAGAAGATTTGATTGCATGGTCAAAACAGATGTTCCAAGATCTAGACACTTGCTTAAGCCCATAAATGAGCTTCTTGAGCTTGCACAACAGGTGCTTTTGGCCCTTTGCTATGAATCCTTCTAGTAGCATCATATAGATGTTTTTATCAAGACATCCATTAAGGAAACCTGTCTTGATATCCACTTGTCAAAATCTCATAATCAAGATGAGCCGCAATGGATAAGAGAATTCGAATAGACTTTGGCATGGCTACCGGCAAAAAGGTTTTATCATAATCGATCTCGTTCTTTCTGAGTGAACAATTTTAGCAACAAGCCTTGATATAAGCCCGTCTAATCTTCTCTATCTCTTATATACCCACTTGCATTCGATAGGTTTTATCCTTTCGGGTGGTTTTACAAGATCCCAGACTTTGTTAGAGTACATGGACTCCATTTCAGATTTCATAACCCTTTGCCATTTTCTATATCTTTATCTTGAAGTACTTCATTATAGTTAAAAACGGTTCGTTTCTTATTCATCAGGGACCTTGTCATAAGACTCTCCCAAGAACATAAAACGACCAGGTTGATGAACAACCCTCCCACTACGACTAGGCATTACTTGTGTTTGTGTACATTGTGCAAATATTGAACATACTAACTCACCATCCACACGTTGTGCTCGTTCAAGAACTTACGTATTAGTGATTTGTTCAAGATGTGCACAAGTATCGGCAATCCTCCCACAACGACGAGGAATGGAATGTCGATATCCATTTAATGTGGTATTTCCTCTTGTACTAAAGGTATAGACGAATTGTGCCCTGATTTTCTCTCCTCTCATTTCCACTACAACAACACTACTCCTGGGCTTATGGTCTATGATATAATCCTCTTCTAAGAATCTGGCATTGATAAAAATAACATTATATTCTTGAGGATTATTAAATAAAACAAGCTTGGTTCCTTTTGGATATGCAACAAAGAAACAAAATTTCGTTCTTGATTCCAACTTATCCGCATTACCTTTTAGCACATGTGCTGGACTACCCCATACCCAAATATGCCGCAGACTAGGTTTACGCCCAGTCCGCAATTCTATAGGTGTAGTAGGTACTGACTTTGATGGTACCAAGTTTAGAATATATGCATCTATTTTTAAAACATATCCCCAAAAAGAATCAGGTAGGTCTGAATAACTCATCATAGATCTTACCATTTCTATAAGAGTCTTCTTCCTTCTTTCTGCTACACCATCATGCTGTGGCATCCTCGGTGCAGACAACTGAAATGTAATCCCATTCTCTAATAAGTATTCCTTGAACTCTCCCAAGAGGTATTCACCACTACGATCTAATCGTAATGATTTGATACATTTTTCTAGACGTTTCTTCATTTCTACCTTGAATTCTTTGAATTTCTCAAAGACTTCAGATTTAAGTCGCATTAAGTAAATGTATCTATACTTTAAATAATCATCTACAAATGTGATGAAATACTCAAAGCCTCCTCTAGCCTGGACATTCATGTGACCATACAAATCAGAGTGAACCAGTTTTAACTATTCTTTAGCGCTATTGCCTTTTGCCGAGAAAGATCTCTTAGTCATTTTACTTTTTAAACAGGATTCATAAACTGGAAGTGCCTCCACTTTTAATGAACTTAATGGTCCATTTTCGACCAGTTTTTGAATTCTTTTTAAATTAATATGACCAAGGCGTAAGTGCCAAAAATACATTTGGTTCATTTTGAAGGTTCCTTTCTCTTAATTGGTAAACTATTAATGTTATTCAATTCATTCAGTTGTAATACTGACAAGTCAGGATTTAATAATATAAAGATCAATCACAAATGTACCAGAACAAACAAACTATTTATTTTTTTCTAATGATAACTGATTTATCATTAAAATAAACAAAATATTTGTCCTCAACCAATCTAGAAATAGAAATCAAATTCCTTATAATGGAAGATACATATAGATATTCTTTAATCATTAATATCCTATTCTGACTAGACTGAAGATAAATATCTTCTACTGCAACTGTTGCCACATTTGTAGCTGCCCATATGTAAATTTTCTCTATTTTTAAGTTGTTTAGTTTCTTGGAACCCCTGTAAAGTATTACAGACATGATTAGCGGCTCCCAAATCTACACACCAGGTACTGGTAGATTGGACCACTAAACAAGATACAACAACAAATAGATGAAATTTACATATATTGTTATAATGGTTTAGGAAACAGGGACAATCTTTCTTCAAATGCACTTTCTACTGACAGTGAAAACACTGGCCCATAGGCTTTTTCACTCCTCCTAGAGGTTCAGCGACTGTTGCACGCACTGCTCCTTGTGGGGACTGCAGCTTATGCATTCTTCTTCTTCCTTTCTTGCTTTTGGGCATAGAAGTTGAAGATTTCTTAGCCACTAGAGTACTAGCCAGCTTACCAAGGAGTTCCTCAACTGCTTGGAATTCTTTAAGAAGTTCCAACAATGAATAAAGCTAATTCATGTTGTAATTCTGTCGGAATCTCTTATACAAATCCAGCAGCGATTGGAGAATGATATCGACCTGAGTTTCCCCATCGATTTTAGCCCCAAAGATCTCTTAGTTCATTCAGAAGACCGATCATCTTCAAAACACGATCCTTAACTCGGGTTCCTTCAGCAATAGTCGTGTTCATGAGGCCTTTTATCGAAACCTACCTTGCGGCATGATCCTGATCCCCAAAAATATCTTTGAGGTTCAGCATTATGTCGTAGGCGGTGGCAAAAGACTAATGTTAATGTTGTAGCACATTTGACAAAAATGCCAGAATGTAAAACCACGCTATCTCATCAGTCTTTTTTCACCTCCGGCAAGCCTGAGTTTCCTCATCAGTCTCCCCCTTACCAGATTTTGCTAAACAAGACTCAGTGAGTAAAAACTTGTACTCTTTAACAGTAAGCACAATGTTCAAGTTCCCTTTTTTTAGTCAATATAATTAGGTCCAATCAATTTATTTTAGTTGAGAATAATTAAAAGTGGATTGAAAGAGTTTGTCGTTTTAAAACTTGATAATCACATACAAATTATGATGGACAATAATAATTTTGACCACATATTTTAAATATGGTACCCTCTACCATTTCAAAGAGCGTTCGCCAGCAACCTAAGACTTTGAACAATATGCCTCGTTAGTGAGGTCGTCTATTATTCATTATTTTTTTAGACAGATGTAAACCTATTAAATTTTACTATCTAGACAATCCTTTATCGTCAAGCAATACATACTATCTAGACAATCTTTTATTGTCAAGTAAAATTTAAATAACTGACTTCTTTTGGTCTTACAAATAATAGTAGAGACTCGATTGGAGAGCATACTATTATTTTTATCTAAATGTATACCATCATTTAATTTAATCCAATGATTCTGCAATTTATTCTTTTTGATATGGAGGTGAGTACTAAAACCCACACAAAAAATAAATCACATCATTTAAAATTATCAGTCAGTGAAATTTGTACAATGATTCCGCAATCTATTCCTTCCTATATGGAGGTGAGCACTATAACACACACGAAGAATAAATTACATCATTTACAAATCAATGATGGAGACCGTGGAATTTTGATGTGAAAAAATCCCTCACTCACTTAGTATTTAAAACATTATTTTCTGAGGGTTAAAATTTTTTTATATTAAATTGTAATCAACTAAAATACAAGGGTATGAAATATAAAAGACATGTGCAATAAAATTATTTTGCTGCTTTTCTTAAAAAAAATTATATTTTTCAATTATGCAAAATTTATATTTATATACCCTTTTTTAATTTGACAAGAACAAAATATAAAATAAAAGGTGATCTAGGTATGGTCATGTATCCATGTTGTCCAAAATTATAAGGAAACCTAATAATTAAAAACATATGACCAACATACAATCACACAAAACATTAAACCATTCAATAATAAGAATAATTAAATCCCTGCTATTATGGTCCAAGCTTCATCATCCTTAGTCCGTTGAAAAACTTGTCACAACCTACATTGCCACTTCACTGACTATGTCGGGAATCAACCTTGGTGGAAACGCCTTCTTTAACGTTCTTCGTTAAAGAAACTGCAATCTTAGATACAAAGGTCATATGCCTCCAGTTACGGAGTTCACACATAAACTATTATATCTAAATTATAAATAAAATTACATAGATCGTATGCCTCCTTTTAAGGAGTTCACAAATCTGATCTAAATTTAATTTACAACCATGAATAAAACCCAAATCATCATGCACGTTAAAATTAACCACGAATAAAAATATCGTGGGATCCAATCACATAAAACATAATTATGTGACCATAATAGCGGGACAAGAATATAGAAAAACAAGGGTTAGCGAGTTTTACGTTCTATCCAACAACAACATGCATGAATAAATTTAACTGGACAACATGGCTAGTTCAATCCGTACGCAGTATCAAAGAAAGCATTCCTCTAATACCAATTGATGGAGACATAAATACAGGATTGTTTGATATTGCGTATAGATTGAACAAATTTTTTTTGCTAAAACCCTATAAGAATAAAGGGATTTCACCTTTGTGGATGATGTAGAGGATCCATATGAGGAGACTAGGGTTTGAAAGCATTAGATTGCGATTTGGTCAATTTTTTTTAATTCTCGTTGGGCTGCGAAAATTGATTGTTTTCACCATCGAAACGACTTCTGATCGTCCTCAATTTATGCGTGATGATAATAACTTTGTGTTTTGAACGACATATCCAAAAATCAGCCTGATCCAACAGTACGATCAAAAGTTACAATTGATTTACGACTACTGTGCCGAAAACCGAAAGATCTTCTATCGTATTCCTTCCGCCATCAAATCTTGCACCGAGTGTGGGCTACGGTATCACTAAGATTTTCTCCTTTCTCAATGGAACAAACTCTAACTCATGAGAATTATATATTATTATGAGAAGAGACAAGGCCGGCGTATATATATAAGGCTACGATAAGGACCATAAGGAGAAATAAGTTTTAGGCTTACTATGGAAAGTTCGAATCCTAATTCCATTATGAATTAGTTCCTTCCATAAATTATAATTCACGCAACTAAAGAATTATAATTCCACTCCTGTTATTATCTCAAAATTATATTTCGAGCTCCTTATTATTAAATACTTATTATTCTCCCCACGTTAAGATTACAGATAACCGTCATTTAAATTAAATTATTGACAATTATATTTAAATGACTTCTTAATCCTTGAGCCTACCACTTAACTTATTTGACATGTCGGATTAACATAATCCACCTGCAGGGTTTCACATAATCAAAACTTATAAGCTTCTCAAAGGACTATCATCAATCCTTATACCGGGACGTGGATTCAGTCAATAATTAATATTCATCATATATATAGTGTCGTCATCCAATTCACGAAGATTATTGATCCATAAATGAATCTCACTCTTAATGGGTCAAAACAACAAACACTACATATATATGTCTATTAATTATTTCAAGATTAAGAGTATAAGTAATCATAATAACCATGAAATTTTAAATTGTTTTATATTGTCAGTATAAAAACAATTAACCCAAACTGGTCTTATTCAATACACACAAAGTGTACTAGCACAACAAGTTAAAACTATACCGTTTCCTGTAGTCAAGATAAACTACTAAAACTTGTGCTACAATCCTACCGATGGGTGTCCAATTCCATTTAAGACTGTGAACCATTAAACTTATATTCCACAAGAACCGATGATATGATCTTCTGTGTGTAAGCTATACTCTACACACAAAATCATCACTATATGGAATAAAAGACATACATGCACAATATTTAAATAAATAATATAATGCAACAATTGCCCATAAAGATTCTCATTAAAATAGCAAAACCAAGTTTATAACATATGCAAACTAACAAGAAAATTATGGCTTTTAGTATATCACTCTAACATGTTAGACCCTACTTCCGTGCTCGGATAGTTCCCTAGAATTTTCACTAATTTCAATCTTCGTCCGGGTGAAGATCAAACCTCTACAAGTGTTGTTATCTCACATACTCTTACAAATATTGCTTTATCACAATATTCCCATAAGAATCTCTCTCTTGCAAATTTGTGAGATTTACCTCTCACAAATACTAAACAATAATTTATCTTCTCGTTTCCCTATGAGATTTACCTCTCACAATTTGAACATAGATTGTTTGGTGATTCACACCGATGAACAATAACTCTAAAGTGTTTAAGAGATATAATTGAAGCTCCACTAGAGTTACTTATTTGATCAAGATTTATAGCTCAAATAAAGAATGATTGATCAAAACAATTCTTAAATCTTTGAATAATGAAGATATATGAAAAATATGTTGTATATTGATTCAAGTATGCCAAAATATGTCTTAGATAGTGTATATATAGTCCCAAAAGTGATATATCCATTTGTGAGGTTTGGTAGAAGTTTGGTACCAAAAATGGTAAAAAAATCAAAAATTCAACGGCTATATTCTAGGCCATCAGTTGATTGAGCAATGTTCATCAGTTGATTGAGTGGGCCTTAGTCGACTGAGCACAAGCCATCAGTCGATTGATGGACCCTGTTGTCCAATTTTTGTACTTCTACACATAAGCTCTAAAATCAATTCTAATACTTTGGGGACCTTAAAAATAGGTTCCTAAGACACTTATTTACGGGAAAACTCAAAATATGATCATTTGAATTTAATATGAATTTATTTCAAAACCGGTTTTTGCTTTAATGATGTTTTGAGATGATTTTGATTCAAACTTGGTTTTGATCAATCTAAGAATGTTGTAGCAATGTATATGAGCTATAATAATTATCAAATAAGAAACTTTACAAATAATCTTAAGCACTCACTCAAATGTTGAATAGACGAGTCTTTGAATACTTCAATTTGTTTCTTCAATTTGATCTTCACTTGATGGTACAGAGGGTGTATTTTGATTTCACAATTTTAGAGTCCTCGATCATATCTTATTATCAAGGAATCGGCCTTTTCAAATGTGCTTATACTTGTAGACCGCCATTGTTTGATAGCAAAAACTATAACTATTGGAAAAATAAAATGTGTACATTTTTACAAGCTAACGATTTTGAACAATGGAAGGTTACACTTGTTAGACCTTATGAAATTACAAAAACCGATGAAAGAGAAAATGTTATTCCTAAGTCAATATCCGAATACAATGAGAATAATATTATGAAAATTCAATTAAATGCTAGAGCTTTAAATTCTTTACATTGTGCATTGACTATGGATGAGTACAACAAAATCTCTAGTTGCAAAACCCCAAAAGAGATTTGGGACAAGCTTGAGGTTGCACATGGAGGAACCTCTCAAGTCAAGGAGGACAATATTAATATACTTGTGGTATCAGAGGGGGACCTTAAAAATCAATTCTAATGCTTTCAGGACCTTAAAAATAAGTTCCTAAGACACCTATTTACGGAAAAACTCAAAATATGATCATGTGAATTTAATATGAATTTATTTCAAAATCGATTTTTGCTAGAATGATGTTTTGAGATGATTTTGATTCAAACTTGGTTTTGATCAATCTAAGAATGTTGTAGCAATGTATATGAGCTATAATAATCATTAAATAAAAAACTTTACAAATAATCCTAAGCACTCACTCAAATGTCGAATAGACGAGTCTTTGAATGGTTCGATTTGTTTCTTCAATCTGATCTTCACTTGAAGCTCTTACCATGAAACTTTTGCATACAATCCTTGATCTTGTTCTTCATGAATAGCACTGTGATGAGATTGATCTTCCTGTATTGTCCAATGCTTGTAGAGGAATGATCTCAATTTGAATTGATTGGCTTTGATCCACGGATGATGATCATTGAAATGTGGCTATAATTACTTCAACACACATGTTAAATTACACGTGATTAATTTATTATTATTATCAAAATAAGATTTAAGACCTTCAAGGTCAACAATATATATTTAGTATATAAGAGGGAATTGTATATATATATATATGTGTTGTCTATGTGGTGTAGGTAATATACACACACCGTTGGATTGCTAATACCCTGACTTTGAAGTAGACCCACTCTTTTAGCAACAACCTCACAATGTTTTTCTAACTCAGTTACGTGTTCAATTAATTATAGGTATGATACATGATTTTGTAAATAAATGTTATGACGATTATATCCATAAGGAACATACTTATCTGAATGGATCCATCATTTTAGAGATAGTATCCCATCAAGCTAAGAGTTTATCATAAAAGATTACTAGTTTACTTATTGAAAATTATTCAAGTATTACATGGATATAATAGTGCAATGGGTTCCTTAAATGGCATATGTATATTAGATACATCTTTGATAAGATTGTTATCGTTGTCATTGAATTTTTTTATTTATTTATCTATCTATTTATTTATCCATCTATTTATGTATCTATTTACCCAACTATTACGTACATATAATTGGTGGTTTGTATAATTTGAATAAGGATACACGTTGTGTATTTGGAGAGACTAGATGCCACCATGGTAGGCGGAGCATTACGAGGACACGAATTAAGAGATGTATATATGTATATATGTGTGTGCGTACATATATGTATACTATGTATAAGTATATTTTTAGGAGAATACTTTTAATTGATTTATCAGTTTTGTAAGGCACTAATGGTCCACGGGGTTGACCTAGCCTTGGTGGCTACATACCTGGTTTGCGTAGAGGGACCCAACTTGGGAAACGGTATACTCTATGGTCCAGCTAGGGGGACCGCGCGAGGTGCTATATACCCTACACATTTTAGTGGTCCACGAAGGGACCCAGCCTTGGGGCTGAATACCCTAACCTTGGGGGCTTAGATCGCGATCGTTATGCACAGTAGAGAAAATCCTATATGATTGATGTGAGTTGAGATTGACAGTTATGAGATTAGTGCCTGTGTTTTCTTATGATATTATATTCTTTTGAGTTACGTGTACTTTGACGATATTTACATATATTCGTTATCATAGTTTCGGGGTTGGGAAAGCACTTGGTGTGTATTGCATATAAAAGAATTCTTATCATATTTGCATGGCATTATTATTGTATCCTTATAATATATACATAAGGTAATGATATGAGCATATATATATATATATATATATATTCACGTACGGATAGTACTCATACTATATTCATTATTGCATATTGTGTGTGCTATATTATATGTATTTTCTTATGCAAAACCTTATAGTTCCCACTGAACTCGTGTTTGACTCACTCTCATTTTTTAATAGTTTTACAAGTACCTCATGGGGCGGCACGGATAAGAAATTAAAAATCTCTAATGAACCTAAATGTCGGTAGTTGTCCATGGATGACTTGTCCCTTATGGATTATAAATATTAGAACCATTTGATTTTATTGTGTCATTAATTTGTATTAAGATTCTATTCATAAGTGTTGTAAAGGCCATTTAATTATTTTTGGGACTTCCTTAGAGGGATTGGTTGATATATATATTAAAGTATTAGGTTTGCGTGGAATGCAAATCACTGTAGATTTGGAGTTAACTTTCAAGTTAAGATTTATTTTCTTATTTACAGGTTGGTTTTTTTGAAAATACGAACACCACATGCCGAAATTTTCTAAAATATGGCCTTATATATATATATATAATTTTCCATTATCACAGTTCCAAATCATGTGCATTAAACCCGTCGTCGCGTACAACACTATGATTAACTAGATCTCAGAGACCTAAATCTCCTAATAGGATTCGGGGCGTCACAATTATATACAAATCTAAATACAGAAATAAAAAAATATATATTTATATATAGATATTACAATATTTAAAAGATCATACAACAATACGAAAGCTTCTTAATCCACACCAACGAAAGCATTTTCTCACTGGAAGAGGGTTAAGTCTCCTTGTTTTTTGTTGCGTTCTCAAGTTATGAATTAGGTTGGATTTGGAATCATGGGAAAAATTTTAAAAATAGTAATAATAAATTGCTTGTTCTTTTGTAGAATGGCTCCAAAAAGTGATTTAGGTTGGAAATATGGGAAATAACTTGTTAAAGGGGATAAAAGAAAAAGTGGTGTGCACAATTACTATTAAAAAAATATCTCTGGTGGTATCAGCATATTCAAAGAACATATAGCATATATACCAGGGAATGTTGAAGTATGTCCTTGTGCACCTAAAGAAGTAACAGTGGATCGGACCCTAGAAGGGGTGAATATGGTTTTTGAAACTTAATTTAATTTTAAAATAACTTATGTCTATATCAAGACACCTAGGGTTATAGTCCCCTAGCCGAATCAAAACATACGCTCTATTTCTCTTTCTCATCTTAAAGAGTGAACCTATTGAGCACTTCAGGATTGTGACGTTGAAAGGCCATAAACCTAATCAAGTTTTCGTTCACTACGATATTATAAATTTAGCTATGCTTTTTAAAGACCACTTTCTTAAGAACTACACATGATTAGAATCCTCAAAGTTTATATAATTTAAGATTAAAGTTCCTATAAATATACCACAAAATTCGGAGCTAATTCATATAGGCAGGGGCGTATCTACATAGTGAAAAAGGGGTGCGCGGGCACCCCCGATGATTTCTGCAATTTTTTTTTAAAAAAATAAGAATTTATATGCATAAATTTATAGTTGAGGGTATGCAATTGTAAGAAATAAAAGTTGAGGGGCATTTTGAGAATTAAAATACACTTAAACGAGGAGGGAGATCCCGATTTCACTCTCCCCCTTTATTTTTCCATTCTCTTTAGTCTTCTCCCCTATTTCTCTTTATTTTTTCCACTCTGTTTGACTCCACTCTCCAAATCCGTCCAGCGACGTCTCGTCCACAGCACTGACCGACGATCACCCACGCACTCAGGCCTCAGCCACTCATCACTGACCAAGCCACCAAGGTTAGTGGTTCTCTATTTGCTTCGTTTGAATGTGTAAAAATTAGGGTGAAATGTGAGTTTTGTATCTGGTTTATAGGCTATATCTAATTTGTTCTTTTCTTGATCATTGTTTAGATCTAATAAGTGTGAGTTCTAGGGCTGATTATAGCTCTGTTACGTATTATGATTTAGTTCTATTTGATTTTGTTAACAAAAGTGGGGTGGAATAAGTTAGTGGTATATCAGTTGTAGTGTGACTTTAGCAGACTTGATTATGATATCATGAGCTTGTTTTAAATTAATAGAGATGGAAATGAATCATGGATTTGGAAATTTTATCATCATATTCATTGTTGAGTCTACATTTTGAGTTGTTATGCTTTTGTTTTTGCATCTTTCCTTGAACATAGCACGTGGACACAAGTATACAAAATGCTGCAGAGTAATTAGTGTGGTTGGATCCTCAAATAGCAAAAAAAAAAGGTAGTTTAAAAATGAATTCTTTTTTGTTTGCAGTCATTACTACTAGACTATTAGTTCTCTAATATGGTGGTTCTGTGAATGACATATATTCAGTTAGAATTCATCATTGGATCCCATAATTCATTGGATTCTTGTCTTGAACAAGAACCTTTTTTTAGTTCATACTCACTCCGTCACAAAGAAATAATCTTACTTTTTTATACTAAATTAAACTTTTATAGCGTGACTCTAGTCTCGAGAAAAATTTATGTACTTAGGAATTGCTATTCTAAGTTAAAATTAGTTGTTCTTTTTCTTGTGGTATAGGAAACATGGCACAAACAAGAAACAATAACAGCCGTAGGAAGTTAGGGAGAAAAGCTATCAAACCATGGGCTACGCTTCCAAGAGGACCTACTTATCTTAATCATAATTCATTTAGGTTCTCGGATTTCCTTTCCTTTGGATGTGTTTATAAGTTGTGTAGATCAGTGGCTTCGAATTAGACGTGTTTGAGTTTATTCAAATTGTGCACCCTCGGCTTCGAATTCCTAGCTACGCCACTACGTATAGGTAGAGTAAGACTCATTAAGAGGATGAACCACCTCTGAATTTCTCGTATTATGCTTATCATTTTTTATAGTCTATTGAACACATAAACACTTTTTTAACAGTGACCAAATATCCTTAGTGGAATGTGGCACCATTATTCGTGAAGTATCGCAAAAAATAAAACTATCAAATTAAGACGCATAAGTAATAAAATACAATCCACTTATGGATTAGATTGTTGGAAAAATAATACAAGTAGGCGTACCTGTATACGCAACGGATTTAACATGAATCTTGTGATTGGTCTTACAATACTCATGTTGTGTAGCGTTACACGGATAACTACCACTGTGCCCACAGCTTCAGATACTCCCACTCAAAAAACCCTATAACGTGCTTTGGAAAAGGGAGACGGCAGTCGGTCTATTGTGTATATGCACTTTAGGTCTCAATACCTAAATATATATATTAGGGTTAAAAGGGTGTAAAACCCTAAAGCCCACTATGGGTATCCTTGTTGGGCTATCCCAACAAGCCCAAAACCCAACATCTCCCACTTACACGTGGTGGGCAAATTATTGCAGTTTCCTTTGCACCGTTCTAGATTCTCGTTTATACTTAGTAAATGAGCTGTATGATCGCGAGCCATTTGAAAAGGAAAAATTTGGAGTACTACGCCAAATTCAAAGAATCAGCATAGAACATCCCTATAGCGTCTCATTCTACCCCTAACATATTTAGTCACATTCAGATTAAGCATCTTCAATCCCTCGGAGTCACATCTCGGATCAATGCTTAAACCTCTTCCATTTTATCCTCACAGCTACGTCGCTACTCCCAGAAAGCGATATAACTTGGTATTAGTGATCATAAAACTTGAACGTGCTACTAAATAATCATCCTTTGGCCCTCATATCACTTAGATTATGTTCAATTGCTTTCTCAATGATGTCCTTTTAGGCCACATCAGTGTTAACCATATGATACACACATCAAATTAGCATACACTGAACCTCCTCTTCGTGATATAGTTAAAAGTCACATAGGGCAAAATAGTAAAGGATCATACATATAGTATTAATCCATAAGGACTCAGACAGTTAAGAAGCAGGGATCATTCTATCACTTCCTTATATAGGTCACCAAGAATATATAGTATAACTTACATGTTACGGTGGAGTTCTCTTTCAACAAAGAGTGTATGTCATTGAAAGGCCCAGGGTTGGTCAATGGATTTTCAATTATTGTCCATTTCGAGATAGACGTTTTGTGTCTAGTTTTATTGCATTCGCCAATATTGATCCGCTTGAAGTTCGTGTTGCTGCGTTTGCGTTTGTCTGAATCGTTCGCCGATGATATAAAGCACGCCCATAGTTTCGGTAACTGAATCATAATCCAAAAATTATTTTCGTAAATATTTTTTTTCTTATTTCTATTTTTATAATTTTTGGGTTTTGTTTTTTTAAATAAATCTATTAAATATTTTTTTATTGAGTATTATTTTGACATGTTTTATAAATATATATATATATATCTTTTGGGTCAAATTAGCTTTCGGAGAAAGTTAAAGTTATATGTTATAAAGTGTATTTTCTTAGAATTAATTTGAGCTGTGCATTTCTTCTTTCTATCTACGGCTACTGTTGGTCAATCCATATGAGATTGATGGAAAGTATATATACTATTTTCCTTTTATTTGAAAAAGACATATACACACATTTTTTTTCTTACACACAAAGACTTTCTCTCTCTCTCTCTCTCTCACCTATGGTACTATGCGTAATTTCTTCTTCTTCTTTGTGAGATAAAAAGCCCTAGAAATATCTAGTTTCTTTTCTTTGAGTGTGATCAATTTTTGGAGTATAACGATCGGTGGTTCTTCTTCTATTTTTGGTGCGATTGTTATCTTACTCGAGGTTAGATGTTTGCGATTTTGTGTATATTTTTCTAGGGTTCGTTTGATGCTTTGAGAGGGATTTTCAGATTTGAAATAATCTTATATTTCTTGTCTAGAATCTGATTTCATTGGTTCCATAGCTGTGTATTTTCTGAGTGTCTTGGCTGTGTATTTTGTGATATTGAATCTGCTGTGTATATACTCGGTTGGGGCTGTTTTTCTCTTGGTTGGAAGTTCTATTTGAGATTGGTATTTTTCAATTGAAGTCCGAGAGATTGTTGAGAATTTTATTGAGTTTGAACAAATTATTTTGGAGTGTTCAAGTTGGTTTTATACATGATATATATGTACTGTTAAGTTGGTTTTTTGGGGATTTTTGGATCTTGGTAAATGTGCATCTATAAGGCGATATGTACAACCTAATTTCTTGGTCTATTGCGGTTGATGATGGGGATGGTGTTAAGTTGGTGACTGGCTGATTTTACAGAGGTACGCGGGTGATACACTGGTGGTGTGCGTAAGACCTTTTGTAAGTATTTCCATTATGTTTCTTGTACTCTTTTTATAATAGTGGATTTAGGTTGTGAGGTTGGGAGCCTCGGTGGATTTTTCCTATCCCCGTTGGGTAGGTTTTTACCACCTTAAAATTTGGTGTTCTTTGTGATTGATTATCCAGTGGGATTGGTTTACTATTTCTATTTTAAACTAGACTTTCAAAACTCCATGAGCTTATTAAAATAGTCATTATAATTCAACTTTAATTTTTGATATACTACAGAATTTTCATCAAACCAAACAGCTTGTTTGGATTTCAAAATTTGTGTTGAAAAATTTATTTTGATTAAAGATCCAACTCAAAGGGATTGAAGGTTTTTTTCAATTGGTATCAGAAGGAGTGTCTATTTCAAAGGGATTTATAAATCTTTGATTAAAGATCCAACTCAAATATGATTTTATTCATTAAAATGGATTTTAATAAAGGAAATTTGACTACTCCACCCCTTTTTGATGGAAATAACCTTCCGTATTGGAAAGTTAGGATGACTGCTTTTCTTCAAGCGTTGGGTGACAAAGTTTGGCGTATGGTAGAAGAGGGATACACCCTTCCTATGAAAACTGTGACTCAAGGTGAAGTCACTTCTGAAGTGTCTAAACCCATGTCCGAGTGGACTACGACTAAAAAATCTAGATCCCAATTTAATAGCAAGGGAAATAATGCCATATTTATTGTTGTGGGTGAAACCGAGTTCAAAAGAATCTCAACATGTAAGACTTCTCAGGAAGCCTGGGATACTTTAATTTGTGCCCATGAGGGTGATGACAAAGTAAAGAATTCTAAACTTCAAATGCTTCTAAATCAATACAATTCCTTAGTTATGGAAGAAAATGAGAAGTTTGATGACTTTTACTTGAAGTTGACTGATATTGTGAATAAGCTTGCTTCCAATGGAGTTAGACATTTCTGATTCTGAAATAGTAATGAAAATCCTTAGATCCTTGACTGAGCATTTTGAACCAAAGAAGTATGCGATAGAACGGTCTAATGATTTAAACACTTTAACTCCTGAGATTTTGTTTAATAAGCTAAGAATCTTTGAAATGGAACTTAATATGAAAAAATATCAAAGGAACAAGAACAAAACAGTTACAACTGATACTTCTATTGCTTTTAATACTTCTCTTGAAACTGATTTTGAAGGCTATATTTTTTAAAATGGAAGTGCTGATTTGGAGTCTATTGATAAACAAATAGCCTTGTTATCTAAACAATTTAAGAAAATTGTGAAGTTTTTAAATACATATGCTGTAAAACAAGGCAGGTCTCAGTTTTTCGACAACAATTTTCCTCATAATAAAAATGTTTTTGGAAATGGCTTTTCTAATAATAATAAGTCAAGTCAAGGAAATCAGAATTAGAATGGACAAACTTCTGGGAGAGACCTTAGTCATATTCAGTGTAGGAAGTGTAAAAAGTATGGCCATTATGCTAATAATTGTCCTACACGTATGAATAATCAGAATAAATCTCATATTACTCAAACTTGGAATGATGATTTAGATGATATTAATGATGCTATGCTTGATGATGATTCTGATGATAATTGTGATACTTTTGCAAACTATAGCATTGTTAGTGAGAATAGTGCTGATTCTGATTCTAGTATGACTAAGGGAAGTGAAAGTGAAGGTTGTGACGTGTTAAACTACAAGAAAATGTATACATCATCCATCAAGAAGCGTCTAAAACTTGGCAGCACCGTTGATAAATTATATGCCAAGATTGAGACACTCAATTCTCATATAAAAACCAATGCTGAGGAATCCGTTTTGCAATGTCAAGCTTTTGAATAAGAGAAACAAGATTTTCAAAATAAAATCAAGTCTTTGGAAGAAACAAACCTTGTTTTGGAAAAGAAGTACAAAGCATCTACGCAGGAATATGAGCAAACCAAACAAGATTTTGTAGATTTATCCAAAAGAGTCAAAAGTTTTGAAAAATGAAAAGAAAATCTTAATACTATTTTATCCGTGGGACAATTGGGAAGTAACAAAGCTGGAATTGGTTTCAAAACTGAGCAAAAAGTTGAATCTTCTCAATTACCTAAAATAGTCTTTGTTAAATCTTCAAATACCCATGAATTGCAAAAAATTCCTCTTGTACAAAAGGCTGGCAGCTAAGTCTGGCAACGGGTCGGTTTCGTGTCGGGTGAAAAGTGCCTCCACCCGTACACGACCCGTTTAATAAACGGGTGAAAAATTCAAATTCATACACGACCTATTTAATTAACGAATTACACGATCCGATTCGTTTAACCCGTTTAAGATAAACGGTTCGATTCGGGTCATATACGAATAACATTTAGTGACCCGTTAATAATTTAATTAAGTAATTTTTATATATATTTAAATTATATTCTAGTTACACGGGTTACAAACGGATTTACACGACCCGAAACTGACTCATATATATTTTTACCGGGTTAAACGAGTTTTATTAGGGTCTCGCGAATGTACACGAAATCGACTCATTTAATAAATGGGTTTGACGGATCAACCCGATTATGACCCGCACCTGTTAAGGATTCACCTAAACCCGGTAAATTCGTATCGATTTCGTGTCGTGTTATAAATTGCCGAGCCTACTGGTAGCAGTAATAAAAGGGTGTTCCAGCAGTGGAACAGTCAAAATTTAAGCCCCTATTGTGTTTATTGTGACTGTTTTGGCCATGCTATGTCTAACTGTGCTTTTTTCAGGGCAAAAATACAATGATAGATCTTTTAATAACCATGAAAAGCACAGGTATGAAGGTTATCCTAATTATAGGGATACTCATGCAAGTTCTTTTAAGAAAAAGAAGAACAAAACTAAAAGAAAGTCTAAATTTCATCTTTCAAACTCAAATGGATCCAAACAAAATTTTTCTTAAAAAATGAAATCCATTTGGGTCAGAAAAGATGAACTGAGACCTTAGCTGAAATATAATGTTGTTTTAACGGCATTAAATGCTGTAGAACATTCATCTCAGTGGTATTTGGATAGTGGCTGCTCTAGGCATAGGAGCAGAGACAAAAATATTTTCACAAGTTTAAAAGAATTTTAAGGTGGAAATGTTACTTTTGGTGATGGAAATTTTTTAAAAATAGTTGGAAAAGGCACTGTTCAAGCACCTGGTTTACCTATATTAGAAAATGTTCTTCTTGTTGAGGGTCTTAAGGTAAACTTATTAAGTATAAGTCAGTTTTGTGATACTGAGCATACCGTCCTATTTTCAAAAGAAAATTGCAAAATTTTAAACTCAAAAGGACAATGCGTACTAACTGGAAACAGAACAATGGATAATTGCTATGCAGTTATACATGATGTCTCTTTCTAGTCATGCAAACTGACTAAACTTGATAATACAAATCTTTAGCACCAAAGATTGGGTCAAATCAATTATCAAGACCTTAGTCATATCACTACAAAAGAACTTGTAAAAGGTGTTCCCAAATTGGGAAGAGTAAGAGATTTTATTTGTGACTCTTGTCAAGTGGGTAAACAAACTAAAACTCAACACAAGAAAGTAAAAGATGTTATGAGTTCACAACCTCTTGAGTTGTTACACATGGATTTAATGGGACCTTCGAGAACTATTAGTTTATGTGGTAAATCTTATATATTAGTAATGGTTGATGATTTTACAAGGTTTACTTGGGTTTCTTTTCTTAAAGAAAAATCTGAAACATTTTCTCATTTTCATAATATTTTTCAAAGGATTCAAAATGAGAAAGATTCAACCATAATTGATATACGAAGTGATAGAGAAGGTGAATTTATTGATACTGGTGTTGTTGAGTATTGTGCAGGAAACATGATTGCTCATGAGTTCTTGGCCCCGAAAACACTGCAACAGAATGGTGTCGTCGAGAGAAAGAATTGAACAATTCAAAACATGGCAAGGGCAATGTTACACTCTAAACAACTCTCAAAACAATTTTGGGTTGAAACTATGAGAATAGCTTGTCATTTGATAAATAAAGTATATTTTTAACCCAAAACTGATAAAACTACCTATGAACTGTGGTATGGTAAAAAGCCTAACTTAAAATATCTTCGTGTGTTTGGTAGTCTTTGCTATGTGTGTAGAGATAGAGAGCATCTAAAAAAATTTGATACACGTGGAGATAAAGCTATTTTCTTAGGATATTACATGAATAGTAGGGCATATAGAGTTTATAATTTGCGTACTAAATCTGTCATGGAATCTGCCAATGTAGTTGTTAATGATACTAATGTTTCTAATGCTTCTCAAACTAGAATTCTTGGAGATACTACAATTTTTGAAATTGTAGAATCCAATTCTGAAAAATCAAATACAAATGGGAATTTAAGTGATCCTCAAATTTCAGTTCAAACTGAGAATTTTTCAGAATCACAAGAATCTCCAAAAATCACAGATTCAGAAGTGAGATTATTTGCTCCTAACTACATTAGAAATAGGCATCTTGAGGAAAATGTTATTGGTGATATTGATGCTCCTATGATAACTAGATCAAGAGTTAAGAAACACGCAGCATAATTTTCATGTTTTGTTTCATTATTTGAGCCAAAAAATATAAATGAAGCACTACAAGATGAAAATTGGATAGAAGCCATGCAAGAAGAGTTAAATCAGTTCATTAGACATAATATGTGGTATCTTGTATCTCGTCCTACTCATACTAATGTCATTGGTACGAAATGGGTGTATAAAAACAAATGTGATGAATCTGGAAATATAGTTCGTAATAAAGCTAGATTAGTAGCACAGGGATATAATCAAATAAAAGGAATAGATGTTCATGAAACATTTGCACCTGTTGCTAGACTTGAATCTGTTCGTTTATTACTTGCTATGGCATGTTTTTTACACTTTAGACTATATCAAATGGATGTTAAATATGCTTTTTGAAATGGTATATTGGCTGAAGAAGTATATGTGGAACAGCCTAAAGGATTCATTGATTCTCACAAACCAGATTATGTTTATAGACTTAAAAAGGCTTTATATGGTTTGAAACAGGCTCCACGAGCTTGGTGTTTAAAGGTTTTGCTAAAGGAGGATCAGATCAAACATTATTTGTTAAAAAAGAGAATATAATTATTATAATTTTTCAGGTATACGTTGATGATATTGTTTTTGGTTCAACTTCTGATTTGCATGCTAAGAACTTTGCAAAATTAATGCAAAGTGACTTTGAAATGAGTATGATGGGAGAATTAAATTTCTTTCTTGGTTTGAAAATTAAACAGCATGATAATGGTATTTTTATATCACAAACAAAGTATGCGAAATATCTTGTCAAGAAGTTTGGCCTAGACAATTCTAAGCATGCTAAAACTCTGATTAGTACTTCTACCAAGCTAGGAAAAGATAATGCTGGAAAACCCGTTGATGTTACTCTTTATAGAAGTATGATTGGTAGTCTTTTATATCTCACTGCTAGTAGACCTGATCTTCTTTTTAGTGTGTGTGTATGTGCTAAATTCCAATCTGAACCTAGAGAGAGTCATTTAACTGCGGTAAAAAGAATTATACGTTATGTTAATGGCACTTTATCTTTGGGAATTTGGTATACATATGACATTAATAGTAATATAGTTGGTTATTGTGATGCTGACTGGGCTGGATGCTCAGATGATAGAAAAAGCACTTCTGGGTGTTGTTTTTATGTTGGTAATAACCTTGTTGGGTGGTTTTCTAAAAAGCAAAACTGTATTTCTTTATCTGCTACTGAAGCTGAGTATATCTCAGCTGGAAATTGTTGTTCTCAGTTACTTTGGCTGAAACAGATGGTCAGTGATTATAATATTCAACAAGGACCATTGATTGTGTTTTGTGATAATTTAAGAGCTATAAATATTGCTAAGAATCCTGTCCAGCACTCACGCACTAAACACATTGATATTAGGCATAATTTCATTAGAGATTTTGTAAAAAGAAAGATTATACATATTGAATATCTTGATACTAAGTTGCAGCTTGCAGATTTATTTACGAAACCTCTAAACTATGACAGATTTCAACAGCTAAAGATGGCTATTGGAGTTTGTTTCGTTGCTGCAAACAGGTAGAATTTACCCCTTGTCCATTTAAGACAAAATGGGGGAGAGGTAAGAGAGGTAAAAGTAAAAGAAAGCTTTAAGCTTTATATCTTTTAAAGTTCAAAGTTCAGTTCATACAGTTCATAATATCTAATATTAGTATCTTTTGGGATTGAACTTTATACTTGGGATTGAACTTTATACTTTATCTCAGATTAGAGCTTAGTGAATGATTTTTAAATTCTGAGTTTTTAAATGAGTTTTTAAAGTGCAGTGCAGCCAATACAGTTTTTATTAACTGTTTAGTGCAGGTTTCTCAAACTAGTACTAATGCATGTTTGCTGCTCTGTTTTGCAAGAATAATCTTTAGGATTGGTATTATTGTTTTAGATTGAGTTCTGTATTTTTTATTCTGAGTTGTGGGGTAGATATAATGATGTTTTTGATTGTAAGATAGGCTAGGATGAGAGCTTACAGCAAGTGCCCTGGTTTAAGCTTGTCTTTTTAGTTTTGTCTCGAAATGTCCAATGGGGGAGATTAAAAGGCTTAGGGTTGGTCAATGGGTTTTCAATTATTGTCCATTTTGAGATAGACATTTTGCGTCTAGTTTTATCGCATTTGCCATTGTTGATCCACTTAAAGTTCGTGTTGCTGCGATGATATAAAGCACTCCCACAGTTTCGGTAACTGAATCATGATCTAAAAATTATTTTTGTAAATATTTTTTTTTCTTATTTCTATTTTATAATTTTTGGGTTTTGTTTTTTAAAATAAATCTATTAAAGATTTTTTTTTATTGAGTATTATTTTGACATGTTATATATATATACATATATATATCTTTTAGGTCAAATTAGCTTTGGGAGAAAGTTAAAGTTATATGTTATAAAGTGTGTTTTCTTGGAATTAATTTGAGCTGTGCATTTCTTCTTTCTATCTATGGCTACTGTTGGTCAATCCATGTGAGATTGATGGAAAGTAAATATACTATTTTCCTTTTATTTGAAAAAGACATATACACACAATTTTTTTTCTTACACACAAAGACTTTCTCTCTCTCTCACCTACGGTACTGTGCGTAATTTCTTATTCTTCTTCTTTGTGAGATAAAAAGCCCTAAAAACATCTAGTTTCTTTTCTTCGAGTCTGATCAATTTCTGGAGTATAATGATCGGTTGTTCTTCTTCTATTTTTGGTGCGATTGTTATCTTATTCGAGGTTAGATGTTTGCGATTTTGTGTATATTTTTCTAGGGTTTGTTTAATGCTTTAAGAGGGATTTTCAGATTTGATATGATCTTATATTTCTTGTATAGAATCTGATTTCATTGGTTCCATAGCTGTGTATTTTTCGAGTGTCTTGACTGTGTATTTTGTGATATTGAATCTGCTGTGTATATACTCGGTTGGGGCTGTTTTTCTCTTAGTTGGATGTTCTATTTGAGATTGATATTTTTCGATTGAAGTCCGAGAGATTGCTGAGAATTTTATTGAGTTTGAACAAATTATTTTGGAGTGTTCAAGTTGATTTTATACATGATATATATGTATTGTTAAGTTGGTTTTTTGGGGATTTTTGGATCTTGGTAAATGTGCATCTATGAGGCGATACGTACAACCTAATTTCTTGGTTTATTGCAGTTGATGATCGGGATGGTGTTCAGTTGGTGACTGGCTGATTTTACAAAGGTACGCGGTGATGCACTGGTGGTGTGCGTAGGACCTTTTGTAAGTATTTCCATGTTGTTTCTTGTACTCTTTTTATAATAGTGGATTTAGGTTGTAAGGTTGGGAGCCTCAGTGGATTTTTCCTATCCCCGTTGGGTAGGTTTTTACAACTTTAAAATCTGGTGTTCTTTGTGATTGATTATCCAGTGGGATTGGTTTACTATTTTTGTTTTAAACTAGACTTTCATAACTCCACGGGCTTATTAAAATAGTCATTCTAATTCAACTTTAATTTTTGATATACTACAGAATTTTCATCAAACCAAACAGCTTGTTTGGATTTCGAAATTTGTGTTGAAAATTTTATTTTATCGTAATTCAAATTTCAGCTTTTATACAATAGTTTCTTGTTTGAATATAAAATCAGATTGAAGGGTTTTTTCAGTCATTACCAAATACCGTACAAATCTTAGTCCAGTCACTGTTAAGCGCCTGACCTGAAAAAATCACTTGCTCACTTATCTCTGCGCCTAGTTGAGATTTTGCATCCGTCTATCTACAGGTTATATATATGAATAGTGGGGTATCCATTTTCAGTCTTCAAAAGACTTAATCTTGGCCCTTTTCAAGACGACACTTCAATCAATGTCAGCTCAGCTCGCTATCATAGCGCCACAAGCTTGACGTGTCTTATCTTTGCTCGACCTTTAAGCGCCAAATGCGATCACTCGTGTGAGAGAGGCGATCACTCGTGTGAGAGAGGCGATCAATACCTGTTGACATACTCATACCATGATATCCTAATCATGGGTAATGTGTGTGTTAGCAGTTACACTAAAATAATAATATAAGAGCAATAAATTTTTAAATTTATTAATAATAATATTAGTAATATCAAACATCCTACATGGTCCAAAACAATCACAACCTACGTAACCATAGACTCCTAACATGAGCCTAATAAACGTCTCTAACTATAGGCTTAGTCGAGGGGTCTGCAACCATGCGATTAGTAGAGATATGCTTAAGGATTACCTCTTTTTGCACAACCATGTCACAAAGAAAATGGTATCTAATGTCTATGTGTTTGGTTTTCCCATGATACTTAGGATTCTTAGAGTATGCAAGAGTTGTCGAGCTATCAAGGTATATAGTAATCAGCTTTGAAGCACTTTTAACAATGCCAAACTCTTGAAGGAATCTTCTTAACCAAACACCTTGTTGAACAGCAGCTGAACAAGCAACGTACTCCGCCTCCATTGTAGATAGTGCAATGCAAGTCTGCTTTTTGCTGCACCATGATATTGCTCCATCGTTAAGCAAGAAAGCATAGCTTGACGTCGATTTGCGTCCGTCTAGGTCACCTCCCTAGTTAGCATCGGTGTGTCCAACCACACGCAAATCCGATGCTTGAAAGCAAAGCATATAATCAGCTGTGCTTTTCAGATATCGAAGTATTCTCTTCACTGTTTTCTAATGAGCAATGCCAAGGTTCCTTTGGAACCTACTGACAAGACTAACTGCATAGCAAATGTCGGCCCACGTAAACATCATTGTGTATATTAAGCTACCAATAACGTTAGCATATGGAACACGAGCCATCTTTTCCTTTTCATCAGGAGTCTTAGGACACATGTCTAAATTTAAGGTATTACCCTTCGCAACAGGAGTGTCAATGGGTTTACAAGCTTGTATATGAAATCGTTCAAATATCTTTCTTATGTAAGTCTCTTGAGATAAACCAAGAAGCTTCCTTGATCGATCTTTAAAGATCTCAATTCTGAGCACATAGTTTGCCTCGCCCATGTCTTTCATTTTAAAATTTGAAGACAACCACGCTTGTGTGGCGATAACCATCTCTTTATTGTTTTCAGCTAATAAAATGTTGTCTACATACAAAGAAAGGATTAAAAAATTATTTCCAGAACGTTTAACATACACATAGTGGTCTTCCTTAATCATCGTAAACCCATTTGAGGAAATGGCTCGATGGAATCTCAGGTACCATTGTCTAGATGACTGCTTCAACCCATAAATGGACCGGTTGAGCTTGCAAACTTTGCGCTCTTGCCCACTAGCTACAAAATCAACAAGCTAATCCATATAGATTTCCTCATCTAGTTCTCCATTGAGAAATGCCTTTTTAACATCCATGTAAAAAAGTTCCAAATTCATATGAGCGACAATAGCTAGAATAAGGTAGATCGAGGAAAACCTCACTACTAGTGAGAAGGTTTCCTCATAGTCAACGCTCTCTCTTTGGGTGTAGCCTTTCGCCACAAGGCGAGTTTTATACTTATCAATTGAACAATCTGCCTTGCATTTGACTTTTAGAACTCATTTGTTCCTAATAGCCTTTCGATCCGGAGGAAAATCGACTAAGTCCTAGACATTGTTTTTCCTTGTAGACTCCATCGATCTCATCAATCATTGCAACTTTCCATTCAGCCGAAGCAGGGGACGTGACAGCCTGCTGATAATTTTTAGACTCGTCTATATCTTACGGAGCACACATAAAAGCTGCCTCCTCAATCTCAAAATAACGATGTGGAATACTTTCACGATTACTTCTACGCAAATGTGGACTATGGGAATCAGTCTCTAATGGAGGGATGCTCCCACTACGAGGTCGTTCAGTTTCTAATGGAGGGATTCCCCCACTAGGAGAATGCACACTCCCATTAGGAATCGAGTCGTTCTCAATATCCTTATTTAGATTTGAAACGCCTTCATCAGATTCTACCATTTCAAACAACTCAATGTTTTTGTCCACATCCTCTCTCTTGGGGAATTCCTTTTCTAGGAAATCCACATCTCGTGACTTAATCTCAGAAACAGATCGATCTTCTTGTTCACCAAGCATTACATATCCTTTAGATTTATTAAAATATCTAATAAATATGCACTTATACGTCCTAGGGCATAGTTTTCCATGCGAATGGGAACTAGTGTGAATATACACCGTCGCCCCCCATGGCGCAAATTGCTTAAGTCGGGCTTCCTGCTCGTCCAAAGCTCATAAGGCGTTGATGAAACAGATTTGAAAGGTACACAGTTAAGGATGTAGGCTGCAGCTAAGATAGCATCCCCCAGAAAGATATTAGGATGTTAGCTTGCGCCATCATCGATCTAACCATATCCAAAAGGGTTCTATTCATTCCCTCTGTTACACTATTTTGCTGCGGAGTATATGGAATAGTTAACTGTCTCTGAATTCCTTTTTCATCACAGAGCTGCTTAAATATCTCAATAAGTACTCACGTCCACGATCAGTGCGAAGAGCCTTAATAGTCCTCCCACTTTGATTCTCAACCAAAATCACAAAACGTTTAAAGCAATCCAATGCCTCAAACTTATGGGAGATCAAATATACATAACCGTAATGTGTATAATCATCTATAAATATGATAAAATAGTTAGCACTGTGCCTTACCCTCACACTAAGTGGGCCACAAATGTCTGAATGAATTAATTGCAAAGGAAAATATGCTCTAGTGCATTTTCTAAACAGTTTCCTAGTTGACTTCCTTCCTAAGCAATGCTCATAAATTAGGCAAATTTAATAACGAGCTGACCTAATAAGTCCTCTCTAGTCAATCGATTCATTATGTCCTGGCCAATATGACAAAGTCTAGCATGCCAAATAGCAGAATTATCAGCAGATGTCAAAAAAGAAATATAATTATTATTACTAGAATAACAAATATTAAAAAAAATCCATCCAAAAAAAAATACCATAAAACATTGTTCCATTAAAAATGCTAACATTATTGTTTTCAAAAACTACTCGAAATTCTAGCCTAAGCAAAGTAGAAACTGATAGAAGGTTCTGTCAAATATTAGGAGTAAGCAATACATCATGCATGGATCAATAAGTCGTGTCCACCGCACATGCTCAGCTTGTAGGTACCAATACCTAAAACTTGAATGGCTTCTCCATTGCCCACATAAAGTACTTTTGATATGCCCCAAATCTCGTTTTAAGATTTTCACCTCCGGGACCCGGTTAATCGCGGATGCCGTGCGTGACAGAAGGTTTAAAATATAAAAATCACAACTTTTAAAAACTTTTCTCAAATAAAATGTGATCCTGTTTAAAAGCTCATTTTACAAAATCACAACATGTGGAGTTTATTTAAATAACAAACCACCCTGTAAGGTTTAAAATCATTTAATACGAATAATCATGTTCAACTACAATTTCAAATCCACTCCACATATATAAAACCATATATACAAATCGTTTATCAAATCATAATCCATTTACAATCAAAAGGACACCAAAAGGACTATACAATATAGTCATTTCCCGAAGAAGGACTAGACGCAGACTGTGGACATCAGAGGCCTCTATACACGTACATCATACTCCACCCAAGACGCATGCCTGCAAAACTGTTAGAAAACGGGATGAGCCAAATCCGGACTCAGTGAGAACTATATAGGTTTTATATAGAAAATACTTTACTTTAATATAATAGTTTGAAAATGTGCAATGCAATGCAATGCAAACCCGAGTGCATGTAACCCCACTAGGATTCCTATCCTAGTTACTCGGAAGCCATTTACCCAACAACCCAATCTCTCCTCTAACCATCCATAAGATAAAACTCCATGAAATTTCCACAACTCGAGGAGACCGCTAGTCCAAAGTCACCTCGTATCAAACTCTAGCTTCCTAAGGTTCAACCATCCATTCTCAAGTGTAACTCTACACTCTTCTATGCTATTCGGTCCTCACTCCGTAAGTCGTAATTATTGGCCAAGTATTTATTATTTCCTCTTTAGTTATAATTCATTATGGAGCCTATACTTAGCCAGCTAATAGGCTTCACCTCAAGACCACTAGTCTAAACCGTTATGTTACGGTGTACTCTCATTAGGCTATCATGTTAGCTATAATTTTCCTTTCAATTATGAGTATATTATATGCATTATGATCTGGCTCGCTATTCCGTAATCTATACGAGTTTACATACCTATACACCATTTTTAAAGTTCGATAATTATTATCTCTTTTCACTTTATATATTAATACATTATGCAAGGCTCGATAGTTCTCTACGTGTACCCTATTCTGTCTAGATGTGTCCGCATAAGTCTTTACATCATTATAATCATCGTTCATTCATCATTCATCACGTCATCATTATCATTGATTCAATTATCCAGGACCTTATCATTTAACTAATAATTCTCATTATTTGGCCGATTGATTCGTTATCAATATGTTACATCTCATTATATGTCATATGTATCAAACTACGGCCATAGGTATTCTATATTAATTCTCTAGCTAGTCATTAAGCCAAGTATTGATTAATGTGCCCCTCGTTCAACCGAAAAATTAATACAACTCACCTAGATGTTCATGTTCATAACTAAGGAAATCCATGCCCTAATAAGTGTGTTCTATGCGTTCTTAAAGAGTATCGGGGTTATATTTTCGTTACTAGTGTCTAGCATGCTCCACACAAGTCACTAAACCCGTATATTATGGCGTATCACTCTACTGTGATGGGTTCTCACTACGCATACAAAAAATAATGCCCTACGATCGCAACTAATGGTATATATGTGTATCTCTATCATCAATAACCCATAATCATCCATTTAATACTTACAGATCCAAAAACCCCCAATTCTTAAGTCATACAGGTAATTACGAAATGTGTTTCATATGAATCTCTAAGTACGCATAATAAATCGTGGAACTAGATAATCAATCTTATTATAGAAGTGAAAATCTATCAATATCCATCACTAATCTAAGATTGATTTAGCCCAAACCCCAAGAGATGCAAATAACCCATGGTTTTGATGAAAATCCCCAATTTGAGTTTAAATCATTAAAAAAACAAGTAAAAGTTTGTAAAAGAGATTTTATACTAGTGTTCCCACCTTAAAGTAGCTATATCGAGGAGTTGAGAAAGCGTAGACGTCATCTCGCGAAAACCCTAGCTCGCCTCCAAGCTCCACGCGCGAAGACAGAGGTGGAAGAAGATGAATAGTGAGGAAGGAAGTGATTTGAGGCTCAAATCTTGTAGGAGGATAAAGAAACCTCAAGAATCTCCCACTCTCTCTCTAGAACTTTCTAGAGTGTGGTGTATGTGTGTGGTTCGAAAATGAGGAGTGGTGGGTATTAAATGGGTGAAAAACGGGTTTAAAACGCTCAAACCGACATTAAGGTGAACCATGATCGATCATGGGTCCCCCATGATCAATTATGAACCCTTCTGGAACTCCTCTGGAGGACCATGATCGATCATGGCCTTTCATGATCGATCATAGAAGTCACTACAGCAGCAAATAACTTTTTGAGCCAGAAACGGACCTCGAAATGGTTGAATCTTAACTCGGCCCAAACACAAAATTGTAGAGGGAAAAGAAATGAAGATGTGGCCATAAACGGAGAGTCGTTTGGATATCGGATGAAGAAGTTAACATAAATGGAGAGTCGTTTGGACATCGTTTAGACCTCCCAAAGTTGGCCAGAAATCGATAAATCGCAAAAAATCGAAACACGCGATTCACGCATCGGTTTCAACCCGAACCACTCTAATAACATAACGATTGCTCCCTCAAAATAAATATACCTAACATAACATGTTAGAAGTATCAGGTCTAGTACGAAGGGCTTGGAACCCAATGCTCTCTCTCTAACAGAGATTAAGCCATACCAAGTTTAAGAGAAGGTCAAAGCAAAAAAAGTAACACAGGGTATTACAACTTTGCTTCCTATTGGTATAAGAGCGGACCCCACAGAGGACTTTATGCCAATGAGGGCATCGGCCCCCATGGTGGGAAGGATGTAATGTCCCATATCGGAATGTGGGGAGAACTTTCAGTACCTTATATGTGCACCTAAGGGGTTTCCACTAGCACAACACATGACACATGAAATTTAATAGTTCATATATGACACGTCAAATATTTTAATAGTCTTAAATCTTGCTAGGACATTATTATTTGCACAACACATCAAAAAATTTACAGTAAAAGTCTTAAATTAAATTTAATAGTTCACACATGACATGAGATCGAAAGATCGCTTCGCTCAAAATCATCTCCCACATCATTTGATATTATTAAATTAAAATTTAAACTATACACAAAAGTGTATAAGAGCTCTAAACTATCACTATACTCCCACTATATATAGAGCAGGTAAAACATACAACACAATAATATATAATAGTGAATTATATTAAAAAAATTGCACAGTACTATAATAACCTAAAAAAATTACACTTGATAGTGCAATTTTTTTTTTTTACAGAAACTATTATTTTTTTTATAAGTGTGAGATAGCCCATCATTATGTGTGAATAAGGGAGAAAAGAGAGAAATATATATAAACTCTTTGCCTTTAAAGAAAAACGTGCCACACAGGAAAATATATATATATTAATCTAAAAAAAACCTTGCCTGGCTGAAAAAAAAGAGTTGTTTTGTTAAGTAGGGTTCTTTTCAAACATATTTAGGAGAATAGGGTGGTTTTGAATATATTTATGAAAATAGGGGTATTATAAAAACGCTAGTCAATGGTGTATTTTTTTCCTTAAAAACGCTGGTCAATCCAATGATTTTAAAGAAAAACAAAATAAAAAAAACGCTAAAGAAGGCAGCGTTTTTACGCAAAAAAACACCAGTCTATCCAGCGTTTTTACGCTTAAAAACACTAGCCTATCCAGCGTTTTTAAGTCGACCATTTTTCAAAAGAAAGCAACTTAAATCAGATAGCAAAGCAGCCGCCTGAAACTTAAGCTTTCCTCTTCATCTTTATAATTTCAAATCTACAAATTCTTCTACTACCTCCATTCATTCACTATGAAACCTCCATTTATTCACTTGAAAAGAAGAAAGTTAGTTTATTACAAAGTTAATTTTTTACTATATATTATTATACTTTACATATTATGTAATTTTTCAATTTGAATTTTAAAAAACACATCTAAAGGGTTCACATTTCTTTTTGGGTTGTAAACAAATTGTGACAATTACTTAATAATAACAAAACAAAGAAAAAAATATATCTTATAATATAGATAGAAAATAGCTGATATAAAAAATGAAATAGTTTTAAGAGTAATGTGATATTTTTTTAATAAAAGTAACAGGGTCGGCCCTGACAATTTAGGGGTTCTAGGTGAAGATAAAAAATGGGGCCTTTTGTCGTTATAATATAATTTATATATAATATTTTTCCCAAAAAAAATCAAATTTAATGAAAAAAAAATATTTTAAACACAAAATTACGTACTAACCGTATCGAATTTTTTCCAAACTTTTGCTTCGAGTTATCTTTAAGTACTTCTTAAAAGTTCTCCTTCACAAAAATGAAAGTTGATCACTTTCTTGATTTGATGGGTTGAAAATAATAAATTTTAATTGTGTTCTCATAGTAGCAAAGTCCTGTAGGAAGATATATTTTCTACAAAATCATCTTATTACAAATAAAAGCAATAATTAAGTTTCTAGTAAGTATTAATTATTACAAATTAAACCATTAGCAATATTGCAGTAAAATTTTGAATTACAGTTCTGGATAAACCCTTTGAGACGGCAATTTCGTTATTTACAAGTTTGCGTTATTTACAAGTTTCCGGATTATATTCATACGTCCCTTGCAATTGCTTGTTACTTTATGTACATAAATGCCCTTACTTCGTTTATTAAGTTATGTACACAAAAGTACTATTGTATATGAATAGTTTATTAGTGTATATCTAATGGACACGTACATGAAACATGTATTATATCTAAGCCATACGAAATATTATAATAAATAATATACTTAAAATTGCCAAGACATACAATATATGATGATAAACACTTTTTTTAACATAAAGTCCTACGAAATATGATAATAAATAATTTATTCAAAATTGTAAATCATTTGATCCATTTAAAAAATTTAATTATAATGTAGTATATTTAGGAAAAAATGGAGGTTTTGGGACACTTTTGTCCCATAGGAAAAAATTGTAAAATATTTGTTTCACGTAATTATATTTTATTTGATTATTATAAATGAATGGAGGTAGTAGAAGAATTTTTAGACTTGAAATTATAAAGATAAAGAGGAAATCTTAAGTTTCAGGTGGCTGCTTTTGTTATTTGATTTAAGTTGCCTGTCGTTTGGTTAAAAGGGTAAAAAATGGTCAGCTTAAAAACATTGGATAGGCTAGTGTTTTTAAGCGTAAAAACGCTAGATAGTCTAGTGTTTTTTCGCGTAAAAATGCTGCCTTCTCTAGCGTTTTTAATTTTTTTTTTATATAAAATCGCTGGATTGACCAGCGTTTTTAAGGAAAAAAAATGCACTCTTGACTAGCGTTTTTATAACACCCCTATTTCTACAAATATGTTCAAAACTACCCTATTCTCCTAAATATGTTTGAAAAAAACCCTACATAAAAAAAGAGCTCGAAAAAAAACATGATCACCCATGATGGGATTGTCTTACACACCTGTTATCTTTCTGTCTTTCCCTTTTTGAAAAAAAGTGCCCCCTAGAAAAATAAAGAAAGCTTTATCCTCCTCCCCCAGAAAAATAAAAACCTAGTATACACATATGTATGCAGCTCTTAATATACTGTGGTGAATAGTGAATACGAGTACATGGTTTGCGTGTATTATTGTATATACATACATGCGATTTTCAAATTATCTATGTCACAACATATTGGGAAAACTAAATCAACATACATACAATACAATAAGAAGGCACATATGCATAGATTAATTAAATCACATGAATATACAAACACACACACACACACACATATATATATATATATATATCTATACATATGATTTAGTACGAAGACCAACCTTCATCCCTCCGATACCAATGTTGGAAAAATAATACAAGTAGGCGTACTTGTATACGCATCGGATTTAACACGCAGTTTCAAATATTCCCACTGGAAAAACCCTAGAATGTGTTTTAGAAAACCCTAGAATGTCCTTTAGAAAAGAGAGATCGCAGTCGGTCTATTGTGTATATGCACTTTAGGTCTCAAGACCTATATATATATATATTAGGGTTAAAAGTGTGTAAAACCCTAAAGCCCACTATAAGAGTTCTTGTTGAGCTATCCCAAAAGGCCCAAAATTCAACCTAATCAAATTCAGATTATAACAAACACGAATTCAAGTACCGGCGAAATATTAAGGTGGATTTATGTGTTACCTTTGAGCTAACTTTGTAATCCTAAATAAGATTGGATTTATTACCACTTGGGTTGAGGTGTTAAGGTAAAGTACCTTATTGGGCCTATAATAGGCTGATCTCTAACTTTGTAATCCTAAATAAGATTTGATTTGGTACCACTTGGGTTGATGTGTTAAGGTAAAGTACCTTATTGGGCCTATAATAGGGTGATCCATGTTTAATTAGATTTGCTTTAGCATTCTCATTTTTCTTGGATTTTGCACATATATTTTTTTTTTTTAGTAAGTGGACAAATTGGGGGCGTTTGACGATTGGGAGGAGGCGGAGTTGAGGCTCAAATTTAGACTTTTGCAAATCCTTAGAGCTTGAAATTTATTAATTCCTATTAATTATAGGTGGTTGTGATTAAAAGGTTGCAAAATGATTGTAGAAATAATTAGTAAAAAAGACTATTAAAGTTTGACTCAAATCTATTGTTCGTCTCTAAAATTCATTTTTCGGTAGATGCATTTTTAAAGTTTTGAATTTTGGTTGAAACATTCTTAAAGTTTTGAATTTCCGTTTAAGCATCTTTAAAATTTTTAATTTCGGTTAAAGCATCCTTAAAATTTTTAATTTTTGTTGAAACATCCAAAAATGCCCCTTAAAAGAATGGCTTGTGACAATTACTTGCGTTTTTCATCCATCTTTTGACAGATTATCCAATTTTGGACGAGTGAGAAAAAATTAAAAACTTTAAGGATGATTCAACTGAAAATTGAACTTTTGGGATGGGGGATGGATTTTAGTCAAACTTTAGGGGTCATTTTTGTTAATTACCCATTCATTTTACACTAAGGCCTTATTTGGTTCAAGGATTTGAGCATTCAGAAAAGGAAAAATTTTCCTTTCTTTTATTTGATAAGTACAAATTTCTTAAACACTTTCCTAACAAACAGAAAAGTAAGGGGTAAAGCCATTCTTTTCAAAATCCATGTAATTGATTTTCCTTGTGATTTCCTATCATTTATTACAAAATTTTTGGACAACAATACCACTACCTAAATACTTTACATATTTTACCAAACACAAAAAAAAAAACTTGACAGGAACGTTAGTTTCTCACCTCCATAAAAAAATAAAAGAATTAATTTCTTTCCCATGAATTAAAAAAAACCTAAGTTCAAAACTTAAATTATTAATTTGATAAGATATTCAGGACCGACTCTAGGTATAGATTCCCCAAGTCATCGTGACCCTATTACGGAAGTTAAAAACATTTTACATAAATTGTCAAAGTAGTATTTGGTCCGGAGGCTTTTGGTTCAAGTTGTGATGATTTTAAATTTTTAATGCACGTAGTCTAGAGTTTAAGCCTTAGTAAGCAACAGTTTTTTTTTTTTCCACCAATTAAAATTAGACTCCTGGTAAAATAAGTCAAACTTAGATTTTATTATTTTTTTTTAAATACTAAAAGCCGAGGTGCGCCCAACGACCCCTACACCAAATGAAACACCATCAACTAAAATTAAGGGTAATTAGAGTACATCTTAAATAATTTAAACTAAGGGGAAAGATCTAAAGAGAACTCTTTTTTTGGTCCTTAAATGCAGACCAATCATTTTGAGGGGACAAACGGATGAATTTTTTTATGAAATTTGGTTAAGATGATCTTCATAATTAGTAGATCATCTCTGCCAATTTTCATCAAAAAATTTAACCGGGAAGTGGGTTAGCTAAACATCTTAAATTTTAACGGCTAAAAAAGCACATATCTATCAATTTTTTAGTTAACCCTTTTCCCGATTGAATTTTTCAATGAAAATTGGCGGATGTGATCTACTAATCATGGAGATCATTTTCACTAAATTTTATCAAAAAATTGATCCGTTTACTCCCTCAAAATAACCGGTCCGCATTTAAGAACCAAAAAGTTAGTCCACTTAAAATCTTTTCCCTTTAAATTAATATTTTATTATTTATTATAACGGCACATCTTAACAAAAAAATATCTTATTTGTAAATAATTGTGTAACAGAGCACACTCATATTTTCTTAATTCGTCACATCACTTTTTGATGAAACTAAATAACTTTGTTTTATCATTGAAAGCACAATTCCAATATGAAAGATTTTATTTTATTTTTAGTTTTTCCTTTCTCTTCATATTCCCAATATCTCTTCTTCAATTGACCGATAAAAAAAAATAAAAAAGAATTTGGCCATTAATTTGATCATAAAGAGGCACGGTGTTTGGTTTATGAAAAAGGTTTCTTAGACACTACTTGACTTACAACTTAAAAAAAAAAAAAATTGGTTGAAGAGAATTTTTTTTTTTTTTTTGTAAGAGGTAACTAGCTGCACCTCCAACAAGCATAAGTTTGATGTAAATGATACAATGACAAAAACATAATTTCTAAGACACATTTTCCATTAAAAGTTTTAATTATTTAAGGCCACTGTATATTATAGAAGAATTCCATTTTGTTGAAAGAAAAACACTATTAACTAGATTATAGATTTGCTATTTTTTTTATACGTGAAAGAGAATATTTTTACCTAGATACGCATTATAATAAGTAGTAAAAAGGAATTTTAACTTGAAAGGATGTGCTCTAATTAAAAAATAGATGATTTTAACTCGAGTTTGGGTCTCACCAATATTTGGGTTGTGCCTTTTTAGCCCAGCCCACATTGGTTAATTATCTATACTGTTATGTAATAAAGTCTGGAGTAATTTTAACTGCCATGAAACAGTATCAGATTTTTGAATTTACTATTTTACCTATACGATCTGTTTTTTTATTAAAAAATATATTTACAAGAGAGTTCAAAT
The DNA here is from genome assembly GCA_021464415.1 of Lonicera japonica. Lineage (NCBI taxonomy): Eukaryota > Viridiplantae > Streptophyta > Magnoliopsida > Dipsacales > Caprifoliaceae > Lonicera > Lonicera japonica. Next base: position 55,873 of record JAKCWG010000057.1, read on the forward strand.
GTTAGACCTTCGACAAAGTAATATGCTGCTTAGTCACTAAACTACTTAATATTTTTATTTTATATTTTAATTTGAAAAATATATATCTTAGCAGCACACACATCACAAAGCTCATGCAAAATTTTGAAGTCACGAGCAATTTAACCAAGAGCAGGACTCAACATCACTGCACGATAATTAGGAGGGACTGTGTACATTATTAGGCAATTTCGTTTTTATTTTGTACAATTACAATAGTTTTCAAATTAAATTAATAATAGAGCAAATTTTTTAACGTAAATACAATATTATAAGTCTCATACAATTCAAAAAAATATTAATTACAATTACATATTATAATAACTTCCTATGAGGTTTTCAATTTTTTTCGAAAATATTGCAAAACGTGATTTTGTCTATACGTAAAAGAGTTAGAATTTGATTGGGCAACTCTTTCAGACATATGACCCTCCATTTTTTTTCCTTTAAGTTTTTGACCCTTATTTATTAGAAAAGACCCCCAAAATTTTTAAAAACCTTACAATGACCCCAAAATTTTATTTATACTATATATAAAAAGAAAATTTTCGTAACATTCTTTGGTGGGGGGTTTGGGGGGTTCAATTGACCATGTCGTCCCCAAGTACCTATGCATGTACACATAGGATTATGAATATTATTGTAAATAATTATACAAAATTTACTTCTTTTTCATACTTTTAATTATATTCTTATTGTATTAAAAAAATCATCATTATATTAGCTCGGTGCGGCTCACTGCACGTTAAGATACCTATTGACACTCTGTTATTTTAAATTAATAATCTTATTTTTAATTTGAGAATACCGAATATATGTATACACTAGACACTTAATTACACGCAATTCATGGAAATACACTTTTTTTAATATATCCACACGGATATCTAATTTAAAATAAAAACTTATCAATTTTAACCAAAAGTTCAAGAATTTAATCTCCAAAAAAATGCAAGAGAAAAATTGAAAATTTGTAAAATTAATGTCATAACCGACAACCACCTCCATTGTTGTATAATAGGAATAATTAAGCATAAAGTACAATTGGATACATGAATTAGCCCAACAATTAGAAGCATATAGTTGCATGCAAGATCTGAATGATTGGATTTAGATTTTGCTTCATTGTCTGTACTTTTAACGACGCTTTGTCTCACATCACTATGACATTACTTTTCTCTCATCTAAAATAAGTCCGCTAACCAAAATGTTCTTGGTATAATAGATTTCATTTGATTCTATTCATGTATGTACTTGTAATTTAATAAATCTAAATCGCACTGAAAAAAGAAAAATTAGTATTCTAATTAAATATTATAGTTTAGTTATGTTCTCTACTATGAATATTGCTTCCGGAATTGAATATTAGGCGCAACCTCGTTTTATGGCTACCGCCCAGTTGTTAGTTAGTTCAAGGTCAATTGTGATGCATCCTTGCTTGTCACAGTGTGGAAATTCATTGAAGGTTCGTCTTCCGTGTTGTTGGCAGAGCTGTGATCAAGGTTTGGCCGTGGTTTCAAGTTTGGGTGCGACTAAAGTGATGGTGGAAAGTGACTGTAAGGGCACAATTGATCTCCTCAGCTCAAGCAATATTTGTATATATCAATGAGCTTGGGTCAATTCTAGTTGATATTGCATGCAAATTTCGCAATTATCAATTTTGTACCGCGTGAGTGTGACCGAGTAGCTCATGGTTTAGCTTGGCATGCATATGTGTCGGCATTTTCGAAGAGTTAGAATTTCTTTTTCTCAAATTGATTATTAGACATTTGCGTCCAATTATTTATTGATTTTTTCGTGTTCATATCAATATTAAAAAAAATCACAAAATATTTTAATTGAGTGCTACAACTATTTACATTGAAAACTGTTTCGACTAAATTGTACCAACTACTAACCAAACATTTTAATACATACTAGATCACATGCACACGCAATACGTGTGCTACTCAGATATATTTAGTTAAAATAAAAATATAAAAAAATAATGTTAAGTGGTATAGTGGTTAAATAGCAAATTACTTTGTTCAAGGTACATTCAAACCCTTTTTCAACCATATTTTTTAATAAAAAAAAAAGACCGCAAGGGTAAAATAAACAATTCAAAAGTCTGGCACAACTTCATGATAATAAAACCCAATTGTGTAGGTTTTCGACCTGGCCCGACCTCAATGGGGTGGGCTTTCTTGACCTCGGTTTGGGTTTGGATATCAAAAAAAAAGGGACTTGCCTGGGTTCGGGGGTGGGTTTGGATTTTGCATCTAAAAAATCCAATCCAACCCGACCCTACCATACCCTACCCGCATACATATATAAATATTTATATAGTAGCATGCCGACACGCCCTAACTCAATCTCTCCCTCCTCTTCTCGATACTCTCTAACTAAATTTGATTTCATTCTCCCTTCTTTGTATGTAATTTATTTTTATAATTCTTTCAAATAGAGTGAAAAACTATTGAAATAGATTTAACTTTACTCCATTTATTTTTTTGCATCGTTGATTTGGCAAAATATAGCTAAAATTAGGATGAATTCTACTTTTCTTTTTGATTTAGGATAGATTTAGTAAAAATTCAAGGTGGGTCGGGTTTGGGTTTTAATAATGTGAAGCGGGTTTGGGTTTCAAAAATAAAACCCGCATCGGGTTCGGGGCGAACTATTGCAAGTACGGGTTGTGTTTGGTATTAGCTAAACCCGATCAATTGCCATCCTTAAATATATCTAATTCAAACCAAAATATAAAACAAATATGTTAGATGACCTAGTGGTTAAGTAGTGAGTTATGTAGTCAAATGTTCAAGGTTCGAAACCTTTTGTAAGTACATTTTTTTAATAAAAAAGGAGACCATATAAGTAAAATAGACAATTCAAAAATTTGACACAGCCGTCTTAGCTTTATATAATAGTATACATATATATATATATATTTGTCTAGAAATATGCATAAAGGGACCCGCAGCAAGCGTTACTCAAATGATTGGAAGACGTACAATATATAGAATTATATTAATTATATGAAGTGCTTAATTAATTAAACCACTCTCAGAACAAGTTGCAGAATTTTGCTGGGAAAAAAACACATTTGGTGTAAATAAACACTACACCATTCCGCGGGATTAGTAACAGATGAATTTTTGCGTTTCTAACATGCAAAGTCCGTTACAAAGATGTAACCTGATTAGTCCGTTACTAAGGAAAATCATTCGTTACTAATACAAGCTAGTATTATTTCCCTCTTTATTTTAATCAATAAATGACCGAATATTTTGTTAGCAACGGATAATCCGTTACTTATTCATCCTGCTTATTTTTTCACTCCTCCCACTATATTTTTGTTAACATAATAATTAAAATTCAAAATTTTCACTTGATCAGAAGCCCCAAAATTTTCCACACCGCTCATTCATCCCGCTCACACTCAGAAGCCCCAAAATTTTCATTCATCTTGTTCAAGCGTACACTTAATCTTCCACAAGCCCTAACTTTCACCATCAACCTTCATCTCTGCCGCTGGTAGTCGCCTCTCTCTCTCTCTCTACCTTTGGTCGATGCATCTCCTCTCTTTTTCTCTCTAGTTCGCTAGTGACCTGTCTGCACCTTCTCTGCCAGTGCGTCTCTACCATCGCCGGTGTTCTCCTTCCTCACGGTCATACTTAAAGCTTCAAGAAACGTAGGTAATTTTGAAATCCTATTCTTCAAGCAACTTGGTTCGGACCTGTGCATAATTTCGGATTGGGTTTAGAATTGCACTCTGCTGTGCCCTAATTTTCTCTCTCTCAGATCTCCCGGTGAAGACTCATCTTGCAGGCTCTTCATATCAAAATCCCTAAATTTCAAACTTTCAGGTTCATCGATTCTTTGTAGTTTTCTTCTATTTTCTTAAGCTTATTATCGATTTGTTCGGATTCTACTATAAGAAGTTTTACCATATAACTCCGAAATATTTATTAACAATAGCCATATATATATCACTTTGTTCAGATTCTGTGTGTTCAGACCTCAGTGTAATTAGATTGTTTCTGGTTCTGTTATGATATAGAGAAGGGTTTTGTGACTCATTTGAAAGGATAATTGAACTATATTTTATACATGTTTTATGGGTTTCAACAAATTTATTTTGATTCATTTCGGAACATTTCGATTTCTTACTTCATCTATTGAATTTCGGTTTGTGAATATTATTACTTCACTTTAGAAAAATGTTTTCCAGATACAAATTTGATCTGCCTTTATATTCATGTGTAGTAATTTCGTTTGGCAGTCCATATTCATGTAAAATTGAAGTACCAAGAGTGTGATTTTTTTGCAAAATATCAATTTTCAGTTTTCACATTTGTTTTCTGGTACACTTGAATCTCTTTATTGAAATTGTTCACGAGCAGTCGAGCACACGCTTTTATACAATATTTAGTGACTGGGACAATCAAATCAGTGTTTTTGTGCACTTGTATGCGAAACTAAAGCATTCTCTGGGTTTTTACTTTCAAATTCTTCTTATTCTTTTTTGGATCTAGTTATGGTGATAACTTATCATATCCTTTACATTGTAACAGTTTGAGCTTTTAATGATACTCTCTTGATTAAGTGAAAAAAATGATTAATTACGTTTAATTAATCATGACAGTTGAAGCAACTTGAACACGACCTGCTTAGTATATATACTACACAAAAAGATTAACCTATTTAATAATAAGTAGTTCATCTTATGTTAAATGGGTAATATGAATCAATTTACCTATCTAATATAAATCGACTAAGGAGAACCTGTGCCTATGGCACTAGAGTGTAATTTGTTTCTTCATCCTTGGTTGCTGGCGCAAGTCCTAAGTGAAGTGAGAAGTGAGAAGGTGAAAGAGATAGAGAGGAGATGATATTTTACCTTGTAGTTAAGAGTGTGAGAGTACACATCTATATTATTTTAAGTTAAATTTGAATTAAAATTCGCAAATCTACTGTTCAAATTATATTACTCAATCTTAACCGTACAAAGTTTCATCCATTATACATTTTCTCCCTTCTACTTTATTGTTATAAATTATGCACAAGCTATCAAACTTTGAGTCTAAATTTGTAGATTGCGGGTCAATTTCGGGTTAATCGTGCCAAGTTTAAATTAAACTCGGCCCAATTATTAAACGGGTTAGTCATTTCGGACTTTGAAATTGACCCGAACCTACTTATGCTTGAGCGGATCCTGCTAACTTCATGTTATGTTTGTGCTTGGTTCACGGGCCGCGTCGAATATTGATACCCCTATTTTTTGCTTAGTCTCCTAGCCATGGGTACGACAACTAATGACTTCAACTAAAAAAAGAAGGAAGTAACAGGAAAAAAAGTTAAAGTTCCATAGTTTGAGAGCAAATCCTCTCTATATTTATATGCTTCTGTCCTTTACAAATGTGTAGCTATATATGTATTGCATTTGATTTTTATGTATAAATGTATTGCTGTGTGAAAGTAGGATGGCACGACTTATTGAGTGTATGCTAATAACGTCTACATGAGCATTATAACATGCCTATGAGGTATTTGATGTTATGACCCATTTGTATCTCTAATACATATGTATTTCCATACTTTATCTTTTCAACAAACTGCTATGATTCAAACATAAAGTTTTCAACAAACTGGTATGATTGAATAGAGATAGAATTATAAATAGTAACAGTTGGTTTTAAAACCATTTTATTGTATTTGCCCACAGGGAAGAAGTGGGCATACTTATTGAATTTTTAAAGAGTAATGAATAAATGCCATCTTCAATGTGTATACTTGCTAAAGTTTTATTTATATTAGGACTAAAGTAATATATATAGTCCCATGTGTATGAGGTATAAATAAAAGAATCGTGATATACTGATATGTATCAGATACAAACGCACATGATAACACAAAAGTGCTTCTTCAGTAGTACAAGAGGACTGTTTAGTACTCTAGAGTATTTCGCAAAACCATCCGGGCCCGTTAAAAGCTCAAACAGTTACAATGGAGTATTTCATGTAGTACTACTTACAATTATTTATAATGCAATTGCCTAAGCCAATGCTCTTTTGACAAGTTAAGCCATCCCTTGTTTATTTATGTGTATAATTAGGCTAAATGTGTTAATTTTTCTCTTTTTATTTTAGCTTGGATTTAGGGCATTTGCGGCTGATTTCCATATCTCAAGGGGTATGCTGGCTCCCGAGCGTGAAAAAATAGTAAGCACTGCAATCATTTCACCAAATCATACAATGCAATGAAGTATGGATTATTCATAAACGGCTCCTTTAAACAATACCTTTTAGTTCATTCATTTTTTTGTGAAACACACACATATATTTATATATATAATTCTATATTTGCTTGCAGTGTCTATTTATATCTTGAACATATAATATGGACACATCTTCTTGTATTATCACACCACGAGAAGCAAATTATGACTTGAATTTTATGTTCTATTCCAAAAAAAGAAAAGAAACGTATTAATTATTTGACTAACCTTTCTTTTGATTTTCAGCAGCTTTCTGCTAAATGGGAAAGGTGTATGGGGAAGAACCAAGGTTGTAATGGTGTGTCTACTTTTCGAAAAACTTTCAGTCACATAGATCTTTGTATTTGCATTATAAATTTTCCACCAAAGTTGTAATTCTTTTTTTTTTTCCATTTTTGGAAAAAAAAAATGAAAATTCCAAACTTGATTGTTGCAAAATCTTAAATCTATATAATTTATATCTTTACCAGGATAAAGGGCCCAACTTCCAACAGATGTAACTCCGTTGCTTATTTATGGGCCTGATTTTCTCCAAGTTGTTGGGAATTTCAATGGTACAATTCAATTTTACTTCCATGTCTAACCATATATTCAATATTTACTTAAAAAAACTTCAAGTTTTTGTATTATATATCATTTTGTGTATTGTATAGGTCCATACATAATTGCTGTGGCCATTATGAGTATAATATCATCTTTGGATTCTCCCGACTTGCAAGACTGTGTTCAGCCTTCTGTTGCCTTGGAATATCCAGGTAAGCCAAGTGAAATGAATAGAAACATATTATTCAATTACATTTTTCTATTAAAGAGGGAAATTTTAGTACTAATACATTCTTTTCTTAGATTAAATGAGGGAAAATCTAGCCCATTAATGTATTATAGGTAACTTTGGTTAACACTATTGCCAAAAGAGTTTTTTTAATCCAAAGTAATATAAGATGCTTAAAGCATGATGTACAACCATGCAATGTATCATTTGCTTTGGCAATAGTATTACCCATAACTTTATATGTAGAATTAGGCAAATCGAAATACATGTACTTAATTGTATCATGCTTAGCAAAGGAGCTAGGCTCGAACTTTTGTGACACTTACACATTTTTGGTTCTCCTTCAATATGTTTGTGGTATATATTTTTCAAGATGTCACAGGCTCTTTGCCATTTGTTTTCAAGGGTTCATCGCTAGGTGCAGGAAAGTTTGGGTATCTAAGAATTTGTTGCCGCCGGCTCTTTCTCTCTCCCAAGTAAATAGTTGAAATTAGTTAATAATATATGAATGGATCATCGTCATATGTTTGTGTGTTGGAAAGTACTAAACACTTTTATGTAAGTACTTTGTAATTTTATTTTGAGCTTCATTTGCAATGTATTAATTAGTTTTATTTTATAGTATGTTTGATGTATGGTTGGACATTTTTGGTACCTTATATTTGTGGACGAACATGTTTTTGTAAGAAGACTAGTTTGATTTTTGGATGAATATTGGTTTGTTGGTTTTTGAATGAATATTGGTTTGTTGGTTTTTGAATGAATATTGGTTTGTATGATGCCATTTGATCATTATATGGGAATTGTTATTGTGCTACTAAAATTAGTTGCATTTATAGTTACAAGAATTTGTATTGTTCTATATAGGGATAACGGACCAAAAATATTATAAAAAATATATATTTTTTAATTAATTTACACTCTGTAACGGCTATAAACTGTTACAAATATGTAACGATTTTTTCATTAGTAACAGTTTATAGCCGTTACAAATCATTAAAGATTTAATTATTTGCAAGTCCAATTATAACAGTTGTTCAGTATTCGTAACGGATTAAATCCGTTACTAAAATTAGTATAAGTAACGGATTAGCAATGTATTTAGTCCGTTACAAAACTATTTTTTGTAATGGATTTTGGTTAATTTTAGTAACGGATATATCCGTTACTAAAGTGTTTCCCACGCCTAAATACTAACGGATTTTGTGTGTTAGAAACATTTTTTCCAATGGATTATATCCGTTACAAAAGGGCCATTATGGTGTAGTGAAATAAACTCCCAATCATAGACAACACAATGCATGAACTGAGGCAATATTAACGCAATGTATATACACACATAGGGGTTTACCTGTGGCATGTCCATTATGTCTGTACCGTACAGATTGTACATTTTAAATCATCTCCATCAAATTTTATTAAAAAAATTCAACTGCAAGATGATCAGTTAACTAAAAAAATTAAAATATCTATTAACTTTAGCAAATTTTATCAAAAAATACATCGATTTATTTATCTAATTTATCTGATCCGTAGGATGCCTGATCTGCATAGGAAAGAGACTATAAAAATATAAATTAAGTTTTATGTAGCTTTTTAATTGATCAAGAGTAGGTCCTCTTGTTATGGATCTGCATGACAATTTTAGCTTAATAGATCCGTATATTCTTTCTATATTTATTGTGCCCCAATAATGCTCATGAATGTGTACTAGCAAGTAGTACGCACTTGACAATGAATGCATCATAAATCATAATCATCAAAATTTTGCATCTCAATCAATGTGATGTCATGTGAGTCAGCACGTGCCTCTCAGTTTGTCTCAATGGTCAATGTGAGGCGGGTTAAATATAAGGCAGCACTAATTACACACTATTTTATTTGGTTACACTATATCTTATTTATTAGGTTTTATTGCAGCGAGTATATGCACTTTCTCTCAGTGTAATAGAGCCAAGTTATCATTGAGAATAAAAAAAAAATACACTAGTTTGACTCTATTAAACCGATATCTTGTGCATATACTCGGTGCTATAGGATCGAGTATGTGCGCACTACTCGATCTTATACGGTCAAGCCAATATTGAAGTGTTTTAATGTGTATAAATAGTGTTACCCCAAACATATATGTGCATCATCAAGAGAGAATTATAAAAATTGTAATTAGAAGATGTATAATTATAAATATTTCAAACGCAGTTTTAGAATTACAGAATATAGAATTAAATTAAATTTATTATAAACCTAGCAAAAAAAATACTATTCACTTAATGCATTGCCAAAGTCTACCCTTTTAGTTGCTTTTCCATTTTTTCAATTTGCCCCAACCTTTTCTCTTATTTTTCCTCTTTGTATTTAAACAACTTTGGCCAATCCCTGAGACAAAAGAGAGAAAGCTTCTTCGTCATCGCCAATCAAGCAGCTCTTGTCACTGCACTGCAGTGAACAACTGCCGGAATTAGGGATGGCAATGGGTTGAGTTTGGTCAAACTTAAATCTTGCCTATCTATATTATAAGACACTTTTTTCTTTATTTAATCAATGGTCGAAAAAATATTATTTTAAATTAATAATCTTATTTTTAATTGGAGAATGTTGAATGCATATACAAACTAGACACTTAAGCACACGCGATGCAAGAAAATACACTTTTTCTAATATATCCAAACGGATATCTAATTTAAACTAAAAACTTATTGTTAAATGTTGAGTAACCCAGCGATTACATATTATCAATTTTAATCAAAAGTTCAAGAATTTAATCTCCAAAAAAATGCAAGAGAACAAGAAAAATTTATAACCACTTCCACTGTAATATGATAGGAATAATTAAGCATAAAGTACAGTTGGATACATGAATTGGCCCAACAATTAGAAGCATATAATTGCATGCAAGATCTGAATGATTGGATTTAGATTTTGCTTCATTGTCTGTACTTTTAACGACGCTTTGTCTCACATCACTATGACATTACTTTTCTCTAATCTAAAATAAAACCACTAACCAAAATGTTCTTGGTATAATAGCTTTCATTTGATTTTATTCATGTATGTACTTATAATTTAATAAATCCAAATCGCACTGAAAAAGGAAAAAAATAGTACTCTAATTAAATATTATAGTTTAGTTATGTTCTCTACCATGAATATCGCTTTCGGAATTAAATATTAGGCGCAACCTCGTTTTATGGCTACCGCCGCTGGTTAGTTAGTTCAAGGTCAATTGTGATGCGTCCTTATAGAAAGAAAAAACATGAGTGCAGTGTTAGGGATTCACATGGGGCCTTGCTTGTCACAGTGTCAAAATTCATTGAAGGTTCCTCATCTGTGTTTTTGGCAGAACTGCAATGAAAGTTTGGTAGTGGTTTTGGGTTTTGGTGCGACTAATGTACATGATTGTGGAAAGTGACTGCAAGGGCGCAATTGATCTCCTCACATCGAATGATATTTGTATCAATGAGTTTGGGTCAATTCTAGTTAATATTGCAGATTTTGCTAGATCGAGATGCTGAAGTTATTTTAAATTTTGAGCTGCATGAGTGTGACCGAGTTGCTCATGTTTTAGCTAGGCATGCGTATGTGTCGGCATTTTCAAAGAGTTAGAATTTCTTGTTCTAAGATCGATTGTTGAACCTTTGTGTCCCGTTATTTATTGATTTTTATTCATAGTAATATTAAAATGAATTTTTTTAATTGAGTGCTAAAACTGTGTCCATTAAAACTATTTTTAGTAAATTGTAACAACCAACTAACCAACCATTTTAAAGTAATACTACACTTACCTATAAATCTTAATTACTATCTATTCTTTTCATATGCATTTACAATCTATTTAATACACTTAGTAAAAATATGTGATAAAATTTGTACGTAAAGAAAAATGCATTTTCAATTTTAATACATATATGTATCTAGGAATATGCGTGAAGGGACGCGCAGCAAGAGTTATGCAAATGATTGGAATACGTAAAATATATATATATATAGAGTCCCTATCCTATACGGATTACTATTCACGGACCATCCGTACGGATTGGTCTGTTTGGCACGCTTTCCGATGTAATTTTTTGATTAAATTTTGTGGGAATGTTCTTCATCGTGTGTAGAACATCTCCACCAAATTTCATCAAAAAATTCAATCGGGAAGTAGGTTAACTACATGATTGAAAAAAACTGGTCCAGAAATAGATATATAAAATCTAATATTTTTCAATCATGTAGTTAACCTACTTTCCGGTTGAAGTTTTTGATGAAATTTGGTGGAGATGTTCTACACACGATGAAGAACATCCCCACAAAATTTCATCAAAAAATTCCATCGGGAAGCGTTCCAAACGGACCAATCCGTACGGATGGTCCGTGAACAGTAATCCGCACCTGAAAATTCCCCTATATATATATAATTATATTAATTATATGAACTGTTTAATTAATTAAAACCACACTCAGAACAAGTTGGAGCCTTTTGTTGGGAATAAACAGATTTGGTATTAATAAATAAACTCCCCATTGTAGACAATACAATGCATGAACTGGAGCAATAATATCGCAATATATATATACGCTATCTATAACGTACGGATTGTACATTTTAGATTATTTTCATCAAATTTTATTAAAAAATTTCAATCGAAAAATAAGTTAGTTAAAAAATTGTTATATATATAAATATAGATCAAAGTTTATCAAAAAAAACATCAATTTATTTATCTAATTTGTCCGATCTGTACGGTGCCCAATCTGCATAGGAAAGAGACTATAAATATATTAATTAAGATTTATGTACCTTTTTAATTAATCAGGAGTCCTCTTGTTATGGATCTGCATGACAATTTTAGCTTAATAGATCCGTACATTCTTGACAATTTTAACTTAATATATTTATTGTGCCCCAATAATGTTCATGAATGTGTACTAGCAAGTATTATCATCAAAATTTTGCATCTCAATCAATGTGATGTGTCATGTGAGGTGGGTCAAATACAGGGTGACGCCAATAAAAAGTTATTTTATTTGGTAACACTATATTTTATTTACTCAATTTAATTTTATTAAATATGTATATATTATTTTAATATAATAAGATTAAGTTATTGTTACGAACATAAAAAATACATTAGTTCAGCCCTATTGAACTGAGGTTGTGTACACATACTCAATGTTATAAGATTGAATATGTACAAACTACTCAGTCCTATATAACTGAGTCAATGTTCAATTATTACAAAATATTTTGGTGTGTGTAAATAGCATCACTCCAAACATGTATTTGCATCATCAAGAGAGAATTACAAAAATTGTAATTAGAAGATGTATAATTATAAATATTTCAACCGCAGTTTTAAAATTATGGAATATAGAATTAAACTAAACTTATTATTAAACTAGCAAAAAAAAATAGTATTCACTTAATGTATTGCCAAGTCTACCCTTTTAGTTGCTTTTCCATTTTTTCAATTTGCCTCAACCGTTTCTCTTATTTTTCCTTCTTGTATTTTAACAACTTTGGCCAATCCCTGAGACAAAAGAGAGAAAGGGGCTTCTTCGTCATCCCAAATCAAGCGGCTCTTGTCACTGCACTGCCGTCAACAACAGCCGGTACTAGAGATGGCAATGGATTGGATTTAGCCAAACTTAAATCTGGCCTACATGCTAATATAGTTGGACTCGAACCCGTCTTGATTCACGTTGATTTGCCCCGACTCAGTACAATTATAGAGTATTACAAGAATATTAAAAATTAAAAAGTTCGAGACGGAGCTGATCAAATGAATTTATTTTACCTATATTCGAACTTTGACCAATCACATGGGAGTATGGGACAAATCTAACTAAAGTAGTTCAATTCTCTCTCTCTCTCCCTTTTCTGTGAAAGTGTGCATAGGGAGAAGCATTCATTCCAATGGGGTAATTATTTTCATTATTTCTAAGTAATACTTTATAGGAAATTGCTAGGCTTAATTTTGTACACGTTTTTTGTACAAAATTGACATGGCACTACTTAAATGAACGGATAGGTCACAAATTTAATGTTTTATCTGCTTTTATTTTAATCTCATTGGTGCTACACATGTTTTAATAAAAAGATTGTACAATCTGTTAATATGTTTTGCATTAATATATATATATATATACAGCCAGAATTCATACAAGTAAAAATACTGCTCACCACTATTAGAGAAAATCGAATTCAATTGCAAAGCAAATGTATAGAAAACCCCGCAAAATTGTACACTTCTCATCCATATTGTACATAATGAGATCACACAAAAATGTGTACATGATTGAAACCTAAAATGAACAAAAAATTTGAAAGAACAACATCAAAGAATTGCTAGAGAAAAGAATGCCAAAGAATAATGTGTAGATGATTGAAACTTAAAATGAACAAAAAAATTGAATGAACAGGATCAAAGAAATGCTAGAGAAAAGAATGACAAAGAATTTCCTAAATTAATCTTTCATATTCACACAAAAGAATGGACTAAGCAACACTTATCACCAATTCACCAGCGAGTCATGAAGGTATGAAAATTGCATTTGCTGATGTCTCTTTACACAATGGAGAGGACTGAGCTCCACAATTTTGAGTACTTCTTCGAGAAAAACTCCCATCATCAACCTCCATATCTCTAGTACTAAAGCTAGTAGGTGTCGAAACCCGAGAGGAGAAGCTTGGTCTGTGGCCACGATCACTTTTTGGGGACAAGTTAACTTTCTCCAAAGCCCGGGATTGTAGCCCCAAAGGGTAGTCCCTCAAACACCCGATTCTTGGTCCGGCTCCTGTACTCCATTTGAACGATAGTTGCTTACCCAATTGATATGAACTAGTTCCATTGTGTGAGTTTATCCTCTGTAGAATAGATTCTTCGGTTATTATCTCTTCTTGCTCTTCGTCAAATGATTCTTCTGGTGTTTCATCAAAATCACCCCTTTTTGGTATGTGAAGATTAGTCAACTTTCGCAGTGAATTACGTAGGTTGGATGTTGAAGCAGTATCTTCTTCCTCTGTCGAATTGGTCATCAAGGATAATTCGTCCTCCATATCAATGTCTCCTTCAGATGAGCTGCTTCTTAGGTGATTACTGCTCTGGTTGGCAACTGATTCTTCTTCGTCATCCACTGATACCATCTGGGTATAACATAAAAGTGAAAAAAATCAATACCCATTTTCTAAAATGTCCTTACAAAATATCCAAATGCAATAAAATAAAATAAAATAAAAACAGAAGAGGCCTTGGTTTAATTTACCTTCACATCAGTTATATCCACATTGTTCTCCCTAAGGAACAAAATGAAGTCCTGAAAATTTTCTGGGGTCGGTCGATAATGTCCACTGTGAGGCCAAACTGCCTGTTGAAAATCCAGAATTGACGCAATATTAATCAACCAAGTCCAAATAAGGGAGAGAGGCCTGTATGGTCATCCATAGTATAGCTATTTTTACCTTCAGAATGCCTTCCTCCACAACTATTCTTCCTGCGGCCAATGTCGCTCCTCCAGCTAGGAAGCTCGAATGCTGAAATGTGCCTTTCTTTTTCCTGCCAACATATAAGGTCCCGGCTGTGCTAAGTACAAAAATCCATTTTGTGCCCTTGGGTTCTCCGGTGGTGTCGAGGAGTTTGCCTGTTTCTTTGTATAATAGCTTCCCATCTTCCACCACAACTTCATAAGCCTTCCGTTCCATCTGTAAGAAGAGGAATGAGAAGCTCAATAAGAAAATACTTTTAAGGCATAGAGAAGTAGTTTTCAGATACATACATACTAGAAGACAAAATCCTATGGACCCCAAAAAAGTGTACCAAAAGCAATGGCCCAAATGAATATGAACCGTACAAATCTGTATTGGAATCTGGGAGAGAGAGTGATGATTGAGAGTGATCAGTTGAAAGTCACTTTTGGGTTGTGCTTTTAGGGTTCTTTTGGGCTGAGTAGCTAGAAATGGTCACACTCGATGTGTGTATTAAGATTACAATGACTCGCGTGTATTGTCATAAAAGAGAAAAGGTAAAGAAGTCTTAGTGATTAGGTGTGGTAACTCTTAAGCTCCCTTAATATGTAGGGAGACATGTGTGGCGTGCGTGTTATCTAAAACAAAGCAAGGGTGAATGAGTGAAAAATGGGCGCACCGGACCAAGATACTTGATGCACTGCTGCTGAAGTTTTGATCGAGGACATTTTTCAACAAGATTTGCCTCTTTCCCTTCTCCTACATCAAGCCTGCATTTTTATATCAGCAAAGTTAATAGTAGTTATAATGATTGGATTTTCTAAATCTTTACATTTGGTTAGAGTTTATATTCATTCCTAGACTCCTAAATAATAAATTCACACCTGAAGTCTCTAAAGTTGATGTCAAGTAGTTGAATCATAAGTTGATGAATTCAAACTTTTCATGTGAAATTACTATTTTGGGTTCCAAGAACGAACAAAAACTCGAATCAAACTAGTACTAAATGTTTAACACTCATTAACAATACAAATGCTGTCTTTCTAACAATATTGACGAAAAAAATTACCAGTAGAAGAAGGGCTCTTTGCTCTGAGAATGCAGCCATTTAACATAATAGAAGTGAAGATTATGTCCATAACGATGACGTGGATCAATCTGTACGTTACATACATAAAAGATATAGAAATTGAGAATAAACGGAAATTCATGATCGATAGAAAGAAAAAGCACTAAATTCATTATTAAACTTGAAAGAAACACTTACAGCCTCAAGCCAGTGTTGTAAAGCTAGTTTTTGAGCTTTACCATTCTGGGATAAGCCTTTTCCAACCTGCACAAGCAAGAATAAAGAAATATAAATAAGTACATGAACTTAGAACTCATATAAATTCTCAATATCTATACTGTATTATAAAGCTAATACCCATTTAACTGCCTTGAAGCTGTGTCGTTCTTGTAATTTTCAATTTTACCCCTCCGATTTTCTTTTTTGTAAAACAAATTCTTGCTATGAGAATCGAACCTTCATTCGTAATAACCACTAGGCCATCTATCATTAATATTGAAAAAGTTTCTTCAATTATATATATATGAGTCGCATACACATCGCTTGTGCAGGATAATCTAGTTAGTATAAAAGAGAGAGTAGGGGTAAAAAACAAAAAAGAATGATCTGACTCAATTTACCTTTGCAGCTCTTGTCCTCGCTCTCGACCATCGTGAAATGGCACTCTCATGCTTTTCAATACCAAAAAATGATATCGAACTTCGCTTGAGTTCTGCAAAATCTAATAGCTTCCACCTATAATTATTATGCAGGCTTGAATTAGAAGGATATAAAAACAACTGAGCCAAATGAAGAAAAATACCCAAATATATTCAAATCTGTAATAAAACATACCAGCTTTGCTCAATGAGAACTGCACAATCTGCTAGCTTTCTTCTTGTGCGAAAGCTTTTGTAAACTTTCTGTAACTTTATTGCAGCCTCATGTTTAGGGCTGCTTGAATCGAAAAATGGCAATCGTGTTGATGTAACCAATGCACATTTTTCTTCGGATCTTGGCGAACAATTATCTATCTCTTTGCTTTGAGTAGTCATTGATGTAACAAATGTATTATTCTCTTCTGTTGAAGACGGTCTAATCGAGCTGATTATTTCATTGTCAACTGTTTTAAAGCTAACAGATTTTTCTATCATCATCTTTTGAGAGCCTATTGATTGCATTATAGTGGGTTCAGAGTCTCGCCCATTGAAGCTGGTGGATTGGAGACGAGTCCTTGCTTCATCGTTTCCGAAATTGATGGATTTTACAATGACAGATTCGAAGCCGTTCTCTATATCATTATAAACGGAAAATGGGCACGAAAAAGACATCCCCATGAGAATTCGAAAGGGATTTTGCACAACTTATAAATTTGTTTCCTGTTAAAACAGAACATTACTTGTAAATAGACATCAAAATTTATAAAATTAGATTAAATGTTGCCAACAAAATCAATGAAAATGAGAGTAACTAAATTACCCAAACACACTTATATTTAATATAAATAAGGAAAACCACAATAGCACTTGGTGTGAATGGCATTATTATATATGGTGATTTTATCATATAAATAAATAAAAAGACAAGCAAGATGGAGTGTAAGTGAGCTGTAAAATCACTCCAACTAAGGCAATCAAATGCTGGAAACAAAGCCATAAGAGCAAAAGAAAATATGTAAAAAATGCTCAATTACACACAAAAAAAAATTGTTCAACAACAATTTCATTTCCGAGCAATAACACAGGTAACAGAAAGCCAAGAACAAGTGAACCAAGACCCATTTCTCACCATGCAAGATTGAGTTGAATCACTGGGAAAACCCACTAAAAAAGATGAACCCACAAGATTTCATCATTGTTCACATATCAATAACAAATTATTACAGAAAGAAAATAAATAAGAATATAATATATATCAAGTAGAAGGAACCCATCAAAACAATTTCAAAATTTGTGTAGAAAGAAAACTAAATCAAAAGAGATCAGATCACATTCTCAGACAAACTGGAAAGGCAAAAGCGGAAAATACGCAGAACCCATTGGTAAAATGGTCGAAATTAATGCAAAGATTCTCATTTAAACAAAACCAACCGAAGTAGATGAAACTCGCGGACACATTTCATCAAACAAGAAATACACCCCAGAATAATGCAAAAGCAAATTGACCATCATTTATATGAGGAAACCAAATAAGAATCTACAAAATTTGGAAGGAGAAAAGAAAGAGAATTTCAATTACCTGAATGTAAATGATTCTGGGGAAGCAAAGGATAAACAGAGAAGAGGCTGGCTTCTTCTGTTGCAAGAGAGTTAAATTTCCCTTTACAAAATTTACAAGTGAATAACGCGTTGCTCTCAACTGCTTAATTTTTCAGTAATAGCTTATGGGTTCTCTGTTTATTTTATATATCTGTACAAGTAAGAGAGAGAGAGAGAGAGAGGGTTGACGGCACGCGGAATCGACTTTGGGGACTGTGTGCGTTCATTTTTCCATGAAACGGTAATTTGAAATTCCAATGACCATTTCTGTTTCCCTTTTTTTAACCAGGCTGTCTTGATCAGTTTTCCATCTTATCTCCACGAATTCTGGTCCCCCCAGCTTAGACCATATTTGTACAAAATGCATTTTTGTAGTCACCAAATTTCGGCCTATCATAGTTTTTCCAAGCCACGGTTTCAACATGGGAAGCTCCTACTTGCATAAATTTATGTTCTACTTTCCTCTCTCCTTCTTTGCGAATACATATTTTTTGGGTGTCGGTAAAAGGTCCAATTTTATTTTTTTTTCTAGATATTTTCTAGTAATACAGGGTGTTTAAGTCAGTTTTCGCGCACTTCGACGGCCAGCTGCTAGTCACCAAATGTTTTTGCAACCGTCAGAAGTTGACCCGGAGAGCTTCCAGTTGAACCCAGCACTAATTCCAGTATGTTACCACTGGCCACTTGCTGATAAATGTCTATTATAAACTAATTTTAACATCTATTTTTTAAGCACTCATTCTTACCTTTTAATTTTAAAAATGCACCCTTATTTATTAGTGTACAACAAAAAAAAACATGTAAATAAGTCATTATACAATATTTAACTGCTTTTTGAATAATGGGAGGATATATATAATTTATATGTAAATATACATGAATAATTGTGTTAAAGTAAGGGAGATTATTTACCCTTCTACGAAGGAGGTTGTGAGTTTGAATGTCGTTCTTTTGTTGATGTGCTAAAATAATTCTATTTGTTTTAATTAAATTGACAAATGCAAAAGAAAAAAAAAGAAAAAGTTAAGAGATTGTGTATCATCACAATTAAAAAAAACATATTATTTTAATTGCATAAAATGGTTTGCATTTTTCTATCAGTGAAGGAGGATGAGAAATCTAAAAAAAAACTGGATGCCTTAAAGGTCATAAAATGTAATCGTGTTGATTTTTTTTAAAAGGGTGTTAAAATTGATTTTTTAAGATGCTTATATTAACACTCTTTTTTTTCCTAACATTATTCGTTTTGTCACTCTTATAAAAGTCAAAATCCAAATTAAATTAACTTAAAAAATAGCCTATAATGCTTTCTTCTCACCCCCATTTCTCTCCACTGCTGATAAAATTAAGTACTTTTTTGAGCTACCCTCTATTCTTAATGCATAATTTTGAGATACCTCCATTTCAATAATCATTTGACTTAACTCCCTTTATTTTTTGATATCTCTCGAACTCTATCCAAATTTTGTATCTTGACCATTTTACACCTTATTAAGTTATTTTTCATCTTCTTCTTAAAAGACACAAACCCTCCTTACTCTCTCTCTAAACTTAAATATACATATCTCTCTCTTTCCCTACGAACCATCACGTAAAAATTTCACCAAAACAAAAGGCAAACACTTTAACAATTTATAAATATCTCAGCTCTATAGCCATACAAGAAGAATATCAAATTCCCCTTAAAATTTCACACACATACACACATATATACACAGAGGTGGGATCAATGGAGTCTGGTTGTTTGGATTCATTGAGATGGTGTTAGAAACAAAGAAGAATTAGATCATAACATGGATTTATTGAGATGGGAGGGGGATTGGTTTCACTATCGGAGAGCATGCTCCGTTTCTATCATGCTCTGTTGCGGTGGTGGAAGGAAGGGGGAGCCCGGTCCCACCAAGATATTTCAAACCTCCATTAGTATTATTTTTTTTTAATAAATATAATTATTGACACTTTTTAAATAAAATTATGCATTTTTTATTTTGTTATAAATTTTTTTATCTCTAAAAATTATTTAAAAGCGTAAAATTTTTTGTATGGAGTGTCACTATAGTCATTATTATTTATATTATAAATATATAATAAATTTAAGTGGATGTGGAAAATAATTATCTTGCAAATTACTTGATCACATATATTGAGATAGAAATTTCTCGGTACTTTGACATTGATACAATCATAGATGAATTTTGTGGGATGAAGAATTGTCGAGCGCAACTGATGATGCCTAAGTTAATAGTTAAATCAAGATTGTCTAATTAGTTTTGTATTTACTGTAGATTAATGCGAAACGCATGCCTTTTATACTATAAAAATATACGTAAAGAACTTTTTAATTAAAATATCCCCCCCTCTCAAAATTCCAAAACCTAGATCCACCATTGCTCTGTTGTGAAGCAAGTCATGCAGGCTGCAGTGGTGGTGTAAATGTGGGATAAAAGAAAAAGTGGTGACTGGAGGAGATGATTGCTTAAATCTTATGAAACCCCAAATCAATGGCTCAAATCTTAAGAAAAAAACCTCAAATCTCAATCTCTCACATGGTATAAACCCTAATGGAACATCAGATCTAGGAATCGCCAATTTTGTAATGGCTTGTCGGATCTTTGCTGCCACTATCACCTGAATTTCTCAATCGGAGTATAGTAGCTTCATCTCCCTCTCTCTCTCTCTATATATATATGAACAATGTTCCTCTTTCTTGACACCTTGAAAATACATGTATAGACCCATAGATCTAAGTTGGTTACGGAGGATGTGGAGGGAAATGGCAGTGATGAATTGGTGATAGTTGTAGTAGCAGTGATGAATTGGTGACATTGCAACGTATATGTATATATACGGTAGAGAGAGAAAATAGTTTAGGGTTTCTATTAGGATTGGGTGAAGATGCTAACGAAGAAGACAAAGGTAAACTAGTTACACTAATATTATTTTTAACAGATTGTAAACGGTGTTAAGTCAAACGAATATTGAAATTTAGAGAATGGGGGGTGGGGATATTTCAAATTATGCATTAAGAATAAGAATAACTCAAAAAATTCTAAAATTAATGATCAAAAAATTGCATGAGTACTACATATATATATATATATATATATAATTTAAATTAAGAGAAGTAATACTTGGGATATAATTTAAGGTTATTCTTATGATAAATACTAGTATAATTTCTATATTTATGGATTTAAAATATTTTTGCTAATTGAATAATAATTGCCCAATTGTTTGTTATATATTTTGAATCAATATTAAAGATTGAAATCTACTTCTTTTTCCTTTTTCTTTTTAAGGATGATTGAAATCTAATGGATAGATGCTTTTAATCTAACTTCACTTAAAGATATGTACGATATGGAGATATGCCATGCTAGTGATCAAACATCATTTTTTTTTTACCTAAAATAAATTTAAGAGATGTTTTTATGTACTACTTTCATGGCAAAAAGTGAACAATTTGTCTTGTATTTGATATTTATTTATATAATACATGAGCTCTATTGTTTTTGTTATGTAGCTCAAATTAGGACAATAATAAACTTTGTGGATATACAATGAAAAAAATGGTTTTATCGTTTGGCGTATAAAAAAGTGATGTAATGTGGTTAGCATGTATAAAATAGATGGGTGGGGTTGAATGTTTTTGATAAAAAAAAAGAAGTAAAATGAAATTTTCTCTTATTGGGTGAGAATAATATTTTTGTAGGTTTATATAGTATTTTCATGTTTTTTATTTTAGCGACGACAGAAATTAACATCACTATAATGCTTTTAATAAACTCATCCCACTACCGGGGTGAATTGCAATTTTTTTGTAAAAATGAGTGGGGTGAAGAGAGTATTTTTCTACTAGAGTGAGAAGACCAATTTCGTTAGTTTATTTAAGACCGAACTCCATTAATTATTAATTTTTTTACAAAAAAGATATGAATCCCAAAATAATATATTAAAAGATTGTAATAATTGGATGTTGAGATATTTTTGAGATACTAATTGGGCATCTGACAGAAGTGCTCCTTCAAAATGAATTACAAGGCATTTTAAAATTTGCATTTGGAAACAAAATAACCTCGATCGATTATTCAGGATAAAACCTGTATTCTATCGTAAGTTTTTATATATTGGTTATATTCTGAAAAAGAATATAAATTCTTCATTTAAGATATTTTGGGAAAAAAAATTATATTTGAGGATGCACTTTTTTTTTTATTTAACTTTTTTTTATACGCGTCATTTTTAAATACACTAGATTGTTCAAGTTTGAAAATAATGGGGGAAGAGGAGGAAGAGGGTTTGAACTAATGACCCTGGAAACCAACCTTTTTACGATGTGAGAAGTATCCAGGTGTGAGGAAGCACTTATTTTTGTGTACTAAAAATATTCTTTTTTTAATTTTTTTTTTAGTGGGACTCTTTCTTTATTTTTTATGTTTGTTTGTTCGAATGTAAATATTAAAAATGCATGGGATCATCATAAGTGAGAAATAATAAAAATGTTTGATAGAATTAGCTTTTATGAAAACATAATATCATTTTAACGCACAAATATTGAAAATATTGTTATGACTAAAACATCCGGTAGAATAAATGGTAGAGGTTGGTGAGGCTCTAACGACTAACATACGAGATAAATAAAAAAAACATAACTTTGTAAGAAAGGGAATATCCTTTTGATGAAGAAACAATGAAATATGTTATTACAAAAAAAAAAAAAAAAAAAAATGCCCCCTTCCATTTGTAAATTAGTATTCTAGCTTGCAATGAAAAATATTTTGAGTGAGATTTTTTTTTTAATTATATATATGATAAAACTTGCCTCCTTAATTTTAAATCCGCAATATCTCAATTATGAGAGGGTTGCACTTTCCATTAAATAAAAAGTTGATGTACTTATTAACTTATATGGTTATATCTAAGTTAAGGTCATTGAAATTCTTATTGAATCTTCTAGGCGATAAGAAAAGTACGTTTGATAATTTCAAAGCACCCATATTATTACTGAATCCACTACTAGAAAAATTCAAGCTTATGGAGCACTTTTATATACTATTTATATATTACCGAGCCAATAACATTTCAAGGTTATGGATGAAACCTTCAAAGTTGGTTTGCTTTAATCTTTCATTTTGAGATTTATTTGGAATTATATATTCTCGTTTGTCCAAGATTTGAATTGTTGGTTGGATTATCAAACAAATTTAAAGTTCGAAGGAGAATTCTTATATCCATTTTTGATAAAATATTTAATACAATAGTTATTATAATATATGTTGTTACATATCTAATGGAATTACATGAATGCGTTCGTACGTTCATTTTTCTCTCTCTAATGATGTGAGCCATTGATTTTTTTCAATTTCATTAAATATGTGATATTATGTGTTGTTGCAACGGTTAAAAAATACGATTCCACCAATTTTTCTTATTGACAAAATTATCCATGCATCTTTTTAAAAAAGATGAAACATTTTTCATTGGTGTTATAAACCCCAACAAGAATATATCGTACTTTAGGCATGCCTCCATTCAAATACATACTAATACAAGTTCTACTCTGATAGGTTTGGATTCTCGCGAGCATATATATATATTTGTGTATGTGCGTATTACACATTTATAGTTATTTTATTACACAAATGTTAATAGTGAGTTACGCAAAAAAGCAGGAGCAGAGTCAAAAATTTTTAAGGAGGGGCATTGCGCTCCTTTCCTTGGATTTCCCTCCGCCCCTGCAAATGAGAATAACCGTTTCTTATCAATTCCCTTTGACGGGGTTTGGTAGATTCTATGAAATATTATGTTTTTAATTACGCCACGAAACTCACATCCTTGATTTTCAACTTGTATTCACTTATTAAACATACACTAGTAGTATCCTGCAAATAAGAAGAACCATCCCCTATCGATTACCCTTATGGCTCGTTTGGTTCAAGATTTAAACCATTCCAGGAATGCTACATTCCATTCAAAATAATTCTCGCGTTTGGTTCAAGTTTTAGTTCTAAATGATTCCCCCAAAGTTTCCCCCAAAGGAATAAACCATTACCAATGGGCATCTTTTTTAATTTTTTCATGTTAGGACTAAAATAACACTCTTCCTTATGAATAAATAATTCTTTTCCATCAGTGTATGAAAATATTGTTTGGAACTTTTTTTTAATTACGCTGCTGAACAAAAATGAAAAAAAATTATTTGGAACTTTTTTTTTCTTTTTCTTGTTGTAATTTTTTTAATTAAAAATAATTGTAATTTTGTAGGATGGTTATTAGTTAGGCATGTGTAATTTTTGTAATTTATTATAGTAATTGTCTCTTTTGAAAAATTAGTAGGTGATATTTCTCATCTTTTAAAAGAAGGGTATTTTTGTAATTGATACTTATTCTATTCACTTATGTGCAAAATAACTTTCCAAGAATCAAGTATTCATTCCATGCCCATTCCATTCCCAAACTCGAACCAAACGAGCCCTTAATGGGGTTGGATAGCTCCCGTGGAATATTCCGATTTTAATTATGCCATGAAATTGGCGTCCTCGGTTTTCAACATGCAACCTTTCACTTATGTGCAAAATTGCATCAATCACATGTACGTATGTATATTCATTATTCACTTATTAAACACCAGGATCCTGATGTAAGAATCAATTTTTTGAGTTGGGAAATGCATTGTATTCACCTATAAAACATCAATTACTTATCAAAATAAAATAAATCAAGAATATTAGTTAATTAAGATCTCCATATATACTTTTTGTTATCACAGACAATTTTTAGCATCTTTCCATGAGAGAATGTCTCAGAAGGTGAAACATTATGAAACTTTTAACGTAGCTTTGTAGATCTTTTAAGTTACATTATAATGATAATAGAGATTAACTTTGTTAGAGGTTTTTATTTTTCTCGGTAAATAGTAAAAACCACTACATGAATATTCCACTCAATTTTAAAATTAGTTGATATTATTTCATAATATTAAAAACCAAGTCATTTTTATTTGTATGTCCCTGACCACAAGTACTTTTAGTGATATTGAACTCTTACATCTTAAAATATAAATTGTCACCTATACTACATCACGTGTAACATGTTTGAAAAAACATCCATCCACGGTTAAAGCTCTTCCAAATTGTTAAGGAGAAAAAGAGACCAATATTTTAAAAATACTACTTTTTACTCTTTATACTATTTTACGGCTACCATATGTAAGAGTGTACTCACAATCACTACAAAAGAGTAAATTACAATTACAGCGATAAGCACTACCTAAGGCTTGATACTATATATAGTAAAACAAATCTGCAACCTTTTTATTGCAAATAATAATAAAAAAATATCAATTAAAATACAAAATCGTTGACATAATATTAACAATTTTATAAATCACATAACAGATGGCATCGCACCAATTCGACCCAAAACTAACCTAAAACTTTGGGAATGCGAAGAAAAGAAACTGAAACGACAAGTCAAAATCCCCGTTTCGAGCCCTGTGCTGTGTGTGGGGGGGGAAGGTTGATGAATCCAATGGGAATATAAATATAAATAAGGGAAACAAATCCAACGAAATCAGACTGTTACAGATACTAAATTTAAAATTCTCATGTCCAACTGTCAATTATTTCAGATCTCCAGGTACACACCAAACCAAACCCACCCTTAGGGAGAAAAAAAAAAGTTATTTACAATTTACTCCCTAAAGTTTGACCATATCTTCATTTTGGTCCATCAAGTTTACTTTCTGCTAGTTTCATGCATAAACTTTGATCATAGTGTTACGTTAGTTCAAATATAATGTTGTCGTTTGTTTCGTGGATGGAAATTTACACGTGTCAATTTAGGTCATGTTAGTTGCATTTGTTATTTTTCGCCTTAGATGCACTTGCTATTTTTAGTCTTAAAAGCAAATGGTGGCTTGGATTTTGTCTAAACTGGTAATGGAATTTAAGGGTGTTTTCGGTCTTAGTTGATAGAGAAACTAAGGTATCCAAACTTTAAACCAAATATAAAAATTCGGTTTCTGTTTTTTAAACTTCTAAATCCAAATTTGAACCAAATTTTTTGTTCTTTTATTTTTTTTCCATCATATTATTACTTTGGTTCAAAATTTAAATTTGTCGTTTGTTTCTTGGATGAAAATTTACACGTGTTATTTCAGGTCATGTTAGTTACACTTGCCATTTTTAGTTTTAGAAGCAAATGGTGGCTTGGATTTTGATTAAAATAATAACGGGATCAAACTTTATGCATGGAACTAGCAAAAATTTAACTTCAGGAGTAAAATGATAATGCAATCAAACTTGAGGGGCTAACATTGGAAATAATGCCAAAGAGAATAAGAAACTCGTTGACGTTAGGGTACTTTGCACCGTACGTTGGGACCTGGCTTCTTAATTAATCTTTCAATCATTCCACGTGTTCCCATTTGGTTGCACCACCTTTGTCCCCAGACCATGGCTTTCATTAAACATTTAAAATGCCTATTTGCCTAGCTCAATACATGAGACAACCACATTTCATTATCACATCACCATCTTCACTTTTTTTCTTTTTCTTTTTTTTTTAACAAAAATAACTTTTGATACAAAAATAATTCCTGGACAACAAAAATTGGGAACATGATTCGAGAATGTAACGATATCACCCATTTATTAGTTAGCAACATGTGTCTCCGTAGAAGTTTTTATTTATACAATCATATTTAAATCTATTTACAATTATATAAAAGGTAGGGTTATTATTGTCACCCCTCAAACCTCTCTGTAACATTTTTATATTGATTCAGTGCAACAGAGTCGAGTATGCGTATATTTATTCAGTGCAATAGGGCCGCGTATTTACACATTACTCGGTGCAATAGAGTCGAGTTAGTGTCTTTTTTTATGTTTCCAACAATAATTCGGTTTTATTGGACTGAGTAAATTAATCATCATATACTTGGCCGCATTATACCGAGTCAATGTAAGGAGTGTTACAGAGAACTCTAAGTTGTTGTATTTTTAATTTGTCAATTTTACCCTCATGAATTTTATTGGAAAAAAATTAGAAAATAATAATAAAAAAAAAAACTTATGAATAGCATAAGCAATGAGACCCAATCCCTTGGTTTTAGTAATGGCAATAAATCTCCCGGCTATTATTATACACCGCATCTGTACAAACATTTAAGAGCTTAACAAAATCTTTTAGTTTTACAAAAAAAAAGAAAAAGAAAGACAAGTAGAAGTATTTACATTTAAAACATATTAATTACAAGGGTAATTTTAAATATACTCACTATACTAGTCTTTTCATCTTAATTTTCAATCCAACGCGCTATTTAAAAATATTTTCTTGCAATTCACCCCATCGGATAGGCTCGTTTACTAAACCACAAAGGTAGCCAAAACATTCTAATGAAATGACTATAATCCGCAAAACTCTGAAGATGAAATAAATAGTGATGAAAAATAGTTTTTTTTCTGAAAAATGAATAACTAAATTGTTTAAGCAATTTGCGTTTAGTTATTAATATAATTTGCCATTACATATTGTTTACACCACACTAAATCTCTTGGAAAAATCTAAGGGAGGAATTGAGTACTAATCCAATAAGGTCAAGCCCAGAGCAAATATTTTTTTATCCACTAGCTATACACAAAAAATATATACACATATATTTGGCCCAATTTTTAGCCCCCCCAACCCAGCCCACTGTTAACTAGTCCACTCTTAAAACATTTAGCCCCTATTTAAGTTTTTAATTTTTTTTTTAAAAGTCAATTTTAGTTTGATACTTCTCAAAATTCATTTCACTTTACTTTCTTATAAAAGAAAATTAAAACAGTATAACTTTAAATCCAAAAATCGGAATTAGATAAAAAAAAATATTTGAAACCTACTCGTCAAGATCTATAAAATAAGATCTATTGTGACTATTTTTTAAGATTTTTTTTGTTAGTTTTCTTGAATTGATTGAAAAAATTTCAAACAAAAACCAAAGTCAACTTTTCAACTTACTTTCAGAATTCCTAACAAAAAACCTCAAAAAATTAACTCAAAACTTTCACCAAACAAGGCCTTAAACGTTTAATAGCCGAGGGAGAACAAGAAAGGGTTCACAATTGACCGAATAAGGGCCCGTTTGGTTGCGTAAATTATCTGATTTTAGAATTAGTTAATTTTCGATTGAAGAATTGTGAATTTGCTCATTTATGAATAATTCAATTTTAATTCAAATAATATTTGAAAAACTTAATCGAGAAATTCTGATTGTTAGACTAAAAATATGTTCTCTATTATTCTATGTTATTAAATATTTTGTTTAGATGCATCAGCATCACGGGTATAAACTAATTTTAAAATTAGACAATTTTAAGTTTTTCTTGAAATGACTTAATTTGAGTTTTTGTAAATCAACTTGAATTATCATATTTATAATTATTCAATTTACACAATTAAATATTAATAAATGAAAATTTTACAAATTACTTAATTATAAATTATCTAATTCGCAATTTGAAAGACAATCAAACAGGCTATAATTGTATAGTCCCATTAAAAAAGGGTGATATTATTTATACCCTTTAATTTTGTCACAAACACCACCATCTTTAATTTGATAAAACTCATTTTTTAACACTCCACTTTTTGCCACAAACATCCTTTCACTTAACCATTACTTAACTTATTTATCCAATGCTTAAAACATTAACTTATCTATTTATTTATTTTTTAATAAACTAATCAAACATTAACCCAAATAATTAAACATATATCTCTTATTTCCCCCATTCACAATCACATTTCATTGCTTCAAGTAAAAAGATAGAGAGAGAAAAGACTCACTTTTTTATCATTTGAGCTCTCAAAATCAAGAAATCACAATCAAATCGAAGCACAAACATTATTGGTGAGAAGTTTGAAGCTTGGATTATGATAAAAAAAAGTAATGTTCATGAAATGGTGAAGAAAGAGGAAGTTCAAAAAAAAATTGGTGATAAAATTTCACTCCAAAATGAAGCCAAAGATGTATTATAATTATTTATTATTGGTATATATAATGTGTATATTAGTTATCAATATCATTTTATAACATTCAAATTGAAACAAAGATGTAATCCTCAAAATATAGTATAAACGAGTTCTGTCCAGGCTTGACTCGCTTTATATAAGAGAATAACCTAGTTACAACTCTCCTCAAATAAGACGAATGTGTAAAGACACACTCACCCCATGTGAGATAAGTTTGTATTATTAGGCAAGTTACTTATAACACATTCACCTAATGTGGGGTGAGTGTGTGTGAATCCACTCACCTGTCATTAGGTGAGTCTAATTTAGAAATACTCCAGTACACTCTGCACTCCATTATTTTATATTATGTGAGTCACTTACAACACATTCACCTAATGTGGAGTGAGTATGTATGAATTTACTCCACCTGTCATTAGGTGAGAGACGAGCGGAAAAATGTGAGAAATCTTCTTCTCTTTTTAATTAAGGTTTGTATTAACTTTTAATTGGGTGATGGGTGTTTGTGATTAAAATTGACATGAAGAAAGTGCTTGTGACAACGATAATATTAATGATATAAATGATGAGTGTAAATAATGGCCCCTTTAAAAAAAAAAATTGTGTGCTAGCTAATGTCAGAATCAACATTCACCCAGCACCACTCGTTCAAACAAATGAATGTTAATTAAAAAAAAATTACCCTAACTTTTTTATTCTTTCCAAAGCTAAAATAACTTTTCTCTTTCTTTCCTGTGTTGCAGTGCCACTTGCCCTAATCCTTTGACTTTCATCTGCATTGCCATTGCGGACACATTTCTCAAGAACTTTATTTATCTTATCCATTTAATATTCGTCCCTTCATCCTAGCAGGTGGGTCCTGGTCTTACTGTTTTATTTTTTATTATTTTTACTCCTTACTTTATATTTGTTTATTTTTGCTCCTTACTTTATTTTTGTTTATTTTATTTATATTCACACATTTTGTATTAATTAATAAGTAAATATATTTAAATTTTGTGATTTGTGAAAGTTTTGGCACTACTCACTTGAATGATAAAAGCTGTGTGAATAGTGTACTCAGTACCTTTGAGATAAATCTTCAAACTCCTAAATGTTAATTTAAATTTAAGTTAAATTCGTGATAAATTTATCAATAGGTTACTATTTTTGTTATTGAAATACTGAGTTATTGATCATTAGTAATTTTGAATTTGTTAGTTTTTTTTTGTTTCTTTTTTATGATTAGTTTTAAGTTAGAGATTACGGCTTAATATTGATTTAGGTTAAGTTAGTACTATATTTAAATGTTGAATTGTTGATTTTGTTAAGTTTTATCATTAATTTAAAATAAATGATTATGTATGTTACTAATTTTTTTAGGTTCTAAACTACAGAATAACATCAACCACCAAACAAAAAAGGAAAAACTATTTTTTCATTCTTGAGAATAAGAAGAAAACGAGTGTTGATCAATCTAATGTTAATAATCCAGTTCCCAATTTTCAAACTACTATATCTCAAGTTGATGAGGAAAGATAATTTAGTATTGAATGAGATCCTAGGTTGCGCAAACAAATTTGTGAGTACCCCATTAATGAACATGAAGATATTCAGATAGCTTACATGAATTTGGGCCCTTATCAACCTAAATTATCTTAATATCCCAAGTTATCCCAAGTTTACATTTGGAAAACAAAGTGTCGATTTTAGTTTATTTTTTAGTTCAAAAAATTCCTGGCTAGAGTACGTGTACTCTTTAAAACATAAAGTATATTTTTTTCCATGATTTCTCTATGATTATTCAAGTAAGTCAGTTAGTCAATCTGTACTTATAGATGATGGATTGAAGAATTAGAAGATAGTGAATCGTGGAGACAAATGTGCATTTTTACTTAACAATGGAATTGCACATAGTTAATGTGTGGCTTGTCTTGACAATTTGAAAAGATCATACCAACATATTAACACAATGATGAATGCACAATCAAAGGAGGTGATTTCGAAAAAACGACTAAAAGGAGTTATTTCTTTTAAGGATCTGGGTTTGAAAAGCCATGATGAAAGTTCGACTACTTTAAATAAAAAAATATTTATTGAAATATTTGAAATACATATCAAAGGGAATGAACTTTAAATGTTGTATTAGACAATGCTAATTTTTTTTGAAATGATACAACTTTTCGAAAAAAAAAAAAACTTGAAGTATGCATATTTGCTAATAGAGTTAAAA
>JAKCWG010000295.1:0-62340 GCA_021464415.1 Lonicera japonica
TATAAATTTATTTTTTTCCAAACAAATTTTAAAAAATAATATATTGTTACGTTGGGAAGAGGATGTGTTGGGTGCAGCACATAACTATCAAACTCAATTTGGTACAAGTTTAGGAGGGACTAATCACCATCTCTTTTTTTAGGAAAAAAGATAAATTTAGACCATGAAATTTGAGTATAGATTTAATTTATCTCCCGATACTTCAAAATCCTAAATATTTCTTCTAACATTACATAATTGGTTCAATTGAGATCCTGGACTCTAATTCTGTTAACAAATCCGTCCAAATATTTTTACACTTAACCCTAAAACTTTAAAAGTGACACTAAACTCCCTAATTTATATTTTTTCACCTTTTAACTCCACCATTGATATTTTATATATGCACACACCCTTTTGGCCACCTTCACCACTGCAACACCACCATTATCTCCACCTATTTTTTCTCTAAACAAACTCACCCCTCTAGCAACCTTGCCACACTATTGCATTTACTCTCTCTCTCTCTTCTCTCTATATATATATATATAGGGAAATTTCTCATGCGGATTAACTGTTCACGGACTATCCGTTCGGATTGGCCGTTGGGCACGCTTCCGATGGAATTTTTTGATGAAATTTTGTGGGGATGTTCTTCATCGTGTGTAGAACATCTCCACCAAATTTCATCAAAAAATTCAACCGGGAAGTAGGTTAACTACATGACTGAAAAAAACTGGTCCAGAAATAGATATATAAAATCCAATATTTTTCTCCCTATCACTATCAATTCCATATTATCAAATTCAATTTCTGTAATTGAATGTCTTCTCCCTTATGACCTCCCAATCACCCATTTTCTTGAACCCCCAATTGATCTGTTTCTTAAATCCATCAATCTTGTTAAATTTCTATTTGATCTTCAGCGTAAGATCGAGATTTCATCTAGGTTTGATAAATTTTAGATTTTCTTGGAATAGTACTCTTTGTTCTGTTCAATTGCGGACCCAAAATTACTTCGCTAGAGTCTCTAATTAGCGAGGCAACACGCCGGTAATGTGCATTCAAAGGTGGTGGTGTCGTCGTGGATGAGGTACGAGAGGAAGAAGGATAAGCTTGTGGGTACGTCATCGTTGTATTGTGTTGGACGATTTCTTGAATGCCCTAAAGCTGCTTTGATACATGGGTATGATTTAGATTTAATTTCTGTTTATGATCATTGTAAATGTAAATAAACCCATATTGAGAAAAGTGTTATAGAAAATTCAATAGGCGATGAATGTTCTACTTTGAATGAGTATAAGGATGGTGATTTTGTGTTATGTATCGGTGATGGTGAGGTTATTTGAGTTAGAGATAAAATTGTAGCTCTATCTATCCCGCTTAAATCAATGTTATATGGTAATTTTATGGAATCAAAGAGGAATAAGGTTGATTTTAATGAATATATATAGAGAGAAACGCAATTATATAGAGAGAAACGTAATATATATAGAGAGAAACACAATATATATATAAAGAGAGAGAAACGCAATGGTGGCGAGGAGGTTACTGAAGGGTTGTTAGTTTAAAGAGAGAGATGTGGAAATGGTGGTGGTGTTGCGGCGGTGGAGATGGGCGAAGGGTGTGTGTATATATATCAACAGTAGATTTAAAAGGTAAATAAATATAAATTAAGGGGTTTAGTGTCACTTTTAAAATTCTAGGGGTAAGTGTAAAATATTTGAACGGAATTATTAATGGAGTTAGAGTCAGGGTCTCAATTAAACCAATTATGTAACGTTAGGGGAGACAATGAGGATTTTGAAATATCAGAGGAGAAATTGAATCTAGACACAAACTTCAGAGTCTAATTTTTCTTTTTCCCCTTTTTTTAAAATAAAACTAAAGGCAGGTTAAGTCTATTATTTTGCTACAAATGACAAAGAATTTTCTCCACCTTAAATGAGTCTCAAATCGAAGATTCTAAATCTGGGTGGTTACCTTTACCACTATAATGAATTTACGCAACTACTTTTTATACATCATTGGACATGCCTTCAAGTCTAAATATACTACAAATCTGTTTTTGCAATAAATTCACAAGAAACTAATGTTACATATTTTAGTGCAAATGTTATTTTTATAAGTAACTAATGATACATATTGTAGTGCAAATTTATTTTTGTACTAAATCTGCTAGCAACTAATGTTATAAATTGTAGTGCAAATATGTTTTTGCACTAAATCCGTAGACAAATAAAGATATAAATTTTAGTGCAAATTTATTTTTGCACTAAATCTGCAAGCAATTAATTAAATATGTAAATTTGAATGCAAATTTATTTTGCACTTTGTAAAAGTTCTTATCCGAGCCCTAGCCAAGGTTGCTGGAGTTTTGGTAAGCCGTGGTGTCGATAATGGTTGGTGAGGTTTGGAAACCACCTATGGTAATAATTAAATAAAATATTGTAGTAAAAATATAATTGATAACTTTAAAAAAGAGTGTATCTTTTTGATGGGTAAAGATTAAAAATTGTCCTTATAAGTCAAATAAATTATAAAAAGAGTCATCTTTCTAATAAAAAAATAAATCCTTTACTTAATTATAATTATTTAATAGTTTGTAACTCGTACGATGTGTAGATGTTAGACAATTTTATCCACAATAAATGAAGAGGCACGTATTGAGACCAACAAAAAATATCAACATATTTATATTCTGAAACTTTTGGAGGAAAGAAATTTAACGTTTTAGGAATCATCAGAACAAAATGTATGATTTCTCAATCTTACATTATACTCTATATCGTTGAGAAATAACTACCATTAGACCAAATATGGAACAAATGTGTCGTAAGTGCTCCTCATACAACTGGATTTGTTTGAGTTTCTATTTTTTCTGCCTAGTGATTACTGCTTTTTGGGTACCTCTATTCATGATAACACCAAACTGTGTTACCAATGCTTGTAATTGTGAGAAACATGCAAAGGCAATTATGTACACCAAAGTAAATATGTATTGTAATTGTGAGAGACTTGTAAAAAAAATTACACACTTTAATTTGTATCGTGTATAAAAACTAGGTGGTTCCATTGTCAGAGCAAATATAATTACTGCCAAAGCAATATACCACAATGAAAGCATAATATATAACTTCTTATAATAGTAGAAAAATATAATTACTTTGACAATATAAATACTCTAGAAAATAAAGTTAATTAATACATTGTGTTGCCTTTTCTTTTTTTGAACATACATGTTGAGTTGCTTTAC
Organism: Lonicera japonica; assembly: GCA_021464415.1. Taxonomy (NCBI): domain Eukaryota; kingdom Viridiplantae; phylum Streptophyta; class Magnoliopsida; order Dipsacales; family Caprifoliaceae; genus Lonicera; species Lonicera japonica. The sequence continues at coordinate 3,236 of JAKCWG010000295.1, forward strand.
CAATGTATAAACTACATTTGCCAGGGTATTAAAAAATGTTATGCAGGAGTGTCAAGAATTGGTAAATTCTTGATCTGATTTAAGTAATTTTTAGATGGTTTGATTTGTGGAAATTAGATAAAAGGAATATAAATAGATTTTTAAGAGGTGAAGAAGAGAAATTAATTAAGGAGAATTCGCGAAAGTTTAGAGGTGAAGAAAAGATATAGAAGAGAATTTAGAGAGAAGAAGAAGAAGAAGAAGAAGAAGAAGAAGAAGAAGAAACGTATAAAGAGAGAAACATAATTCTAGAGAGAGAAACAAAAAATTATCATATCATTTTTGCATAATCCTAATAAACCATATCATCCTTCATTTATACAATTTCTCATACCATCTTTGCCACATAGATGACTTCACTAATGACCTCACATCTCTCACACATTCTTCACACTCTTACATACCTAACACTAATAAGGTTATGAATTACACACTTGCCCTATCAGTCCATTCATGACAAGGAGACAATTTGGTAGCTACATATAAAAAGAAAATATGATATAATGTCACTACAAAAATTTGACCTTTTTGTGACTTTTATAAACAATCATAAGGTTGAGTGTCATAAAAAAATAAATTGTCCCTTAGAAAAAAAGTCATGAATATTGACATTTTCTCATTATTCATGACTTTTTTCTTGTGAGGGACATTTTTTTTTGTGACACTCAATGTTATGACAATTTGCAAAAGTCACAAGAAGGTCAAATTCTTGTAGTGTGTCAAAATCCATTCACTTAAATCTAGTAAAATGACTCATAGTTAAATAAATAATTAACGTGCTTAAATTCTCGATAAAAAATAAATTTTATTCTAAGTGCATTCTCAAAAATGCAAAAATAAAATATGGACTTGTCGAGTACTTAATTAGATCATATATTTATAAATGTGAATACCCATGATATGGATTTTTCTATTGTACTACTACCATAAAAGTTATCGAAAAATTAAATGATATTATTGTTAAATTCATACTAAAATAAACATTTTGTCAAATATTTTAAAACATTTTTATCAAACATCATCTCATGACTAACAAATTTGACAGATCTGACATTAACGTATTTTAATCCTAAGTTTCTTTATGCAACAAATTAATTAACTTTAAAACATGAAGAAATGGTTCGACTGAGAGTTCTTTAAGTCAAATATCAACAGCGGAAAATCTATTGTAGCTAGCAGCAGGCGCCAACAACAGGTGGAGATTAGTCGAGGGGCATGAAAGTTGACTCAGATACCCTGTGAGAGTGAACCCTCAAACCAAAAAAAAAAAGACAAAAGTCAAAAGTGGAACCTAATGGCAATATGATTTGATGGAACATGGATGGGTTTCCACTTGAATAAATCATGTTTTTGCCTTGGTTAAACCCATAGCATTAACACGATTCTGTCCAAAAGATGCGTTGTAAGAATGCAGTTTTAACATAGGCAAAAAACAGAAAACTTAAAAATTACACAAAAAAGAGTTTGTGTGCACTTTATATTCGTTGTAAAGAGAATGATAAAGAATTATATGAATTATATAGATAGGCAAATACTATATCGATTTTTTTTTTGTTACAAAATACTATATCGATTTGATAAAGTTAATTTAAAGAATAATATCAAAACAAAACTCTATTAATCACAACAAAAGCAGGCATAAAACTTATCATAAACTAATTGTTCAAAGTGGAAAATACAGATTGAGCGTAACGGAACAAAGAAGTTTCATATCAAATAAAAATCTAAGTTCAATATTTGTCATGAGCACTACTTTATGCAATACTATTTTAACGAATCTTACGGCATAATATCTAAGAATAAGGTCAAAGGATATGAATATATTATTTGTCAAATAATTGAACAACATAACCAAGAGCAATTGCAATATAAATACAAGAAAGACATAACTGAAAACGAAGGAAAATAATAATTAAAAGAGGATTTAAGTGAACCAGCTTAGCTCAAACTTAGTAAGATTAGGTGCAAGGAGAATATAAAATTCAACCTAATCATCAATAGTCAAAATTATAACTTATTTCCTAGAGAGATTTAATCATGTCCTCAAAACAAAATATGACTATCAATTGAGATATCCAAAAGCATAAATCAAGACTATCAATCTAAAGCATGGCCGAAACAAAAAGTGGAAGTATCAATTTCAGTTGGACCAAAAATAGTTCTTCGTTCGAAAATTTAATTGAACATCAAGAACAAAGATAAAGAAAGTATCACGTTTGATAAATTGAACATCATTTTAATTTATTTTGTCAAAGCACCCGAGCAGAAGAAAAGATAATATTAATACAACAATAAGAATAAAAAAAATGCTCCGTATAAACCATAATATGCAATTAACAAAGTAGAACGAAAATTTTTAAGTTTAATGAAAAGACATAAACCCTACTTGCTTAGGAAAGGGGAAAAGTTAAGTGTAAAAAAACTACATTGATCTGATAGTATAACTGAAAATGTGAAACAGGAATATATATAGGCCATAAAATTGTAATATTTTCGATTCTCATGAAATAAACACCATTAACACCATAATTGAAATACATATATATGTATATAGACAAACAGATTATCAAGAGTTGTAATATAGAAATATATAATTAAAAGGCATAGTTGAGGGGAAAATACGGGGTGTATCGCTTTTTGTAATTGGTACGAAGATTGAAACTTCCTCGTTTCATATAAACCTCGGATAAAAGTTTGTATTGCCAATAGACGTAAACATAGAATAGAGAAAAACGAATGAACAACGATAAACAGTAAAAGAGACGATTAAGAGTGTTTAAGTAGGGATTTGAGCAAAAAGAGACATTTATTTGAAAGAACAGAGGAGAATTTTAAATGGAACAGGGAAGATGGTTAATTTGTGAAGAATAGAAAGACAGACCTACAATTAGGATAAACAAAATATAAGAAATATGATGTTTGGAAGATGGGCAAGGGGTTGAAAACTGTTAAGACCCACGTGTCACGTTGAAAAAGAGCATTTTAATATTAATACTAACTAACTTATTACCCATGCAATGCACGGACGTTGTATAAATTATTTTCATAAGTATATATATATTGTATTTATTTTTGTGTATACATATCTATACTTATATAATTATAGTCAAGTTTTTTCAAATATAAAATTTAGCAAATCAAATAACAAATATGAGTTTACATATATGACAAATAATAATACATTGAATAAACAAATTTTATTACATCATCTAGTAGATTGAAATACAAAAGTTAGTTTTTGTGTTCCTTCCAATTGTTTTCGATATGAGACTTTAATTGTCATTATTAAATAGATATATAAATACGGAAAATGAAAGAGTTTAAAAATAAGTATATAAAAGTTTCATAATAAAATCTATTTATTACTATAATTATTACTCGATTTGACAATAATTATTATTATAATAAATAATATAGATTATTAGGGCAATTAATATAATAATTAATAAGAGAAAGAGTATTAAGTGTGTTATTGTTACAGCAATTATTATAATAATTAATAAGAGAGATAGTATGTTCCTCTGTAATACTATAATAGTATATGATAATATATGATATATGATATGTTGCTAGTGAGATTTAAATGCTTAGTCTAAATAAATGGGATATAAATGCTCAATAGATGTGAAGCCGACACGTGGCACTTATGTGTTAATAAGGAGCTCAATTTTAAATGCTTAATCTAAAAAAATGAGATATAAATGCTCAATTGCTAGGCTATATAATAATATATGATATATGATATGTTGCGAGTGAGATTTAAATGCTTAGTCTAAATAAATGGGATATAAATGCTCAATTGATGTGAAGCCGAAACGTGGCACTTATGTGTTAATAAGGACCTCCATTTTAAATGCTTAATCTAAATAAATGAGATATAAATGCTCAATTACTAGGAAGCCGACACGTGGCACTATGTGGTAATAAGGGACTCCATTTTTATTAGTTTTAGTAGATTTTTACCCCACACGATGCGTAGGCGTGTACAATTTTTCTGATCACATAATTCACCATATTTTCTTTCGTAATCATGCTCATTGATTTGGATGTTTCATAAGCACATCAATTCCAAAAGAGTAGTATCACCAAAAGATTATTCCGCGTGCTAGTTTTTATGCTCTAAAACAATTAATGACAAATATCGAGTGTCTTAAAAGATAATTAGAAGTGAATGATCAATTCGAATGCAAATGATTATACCCTAAAGAAAAAATATCTGCATATAAATTTCTAAAACATTAAATTGAAAATAAATCTCTAAAACATTAAATTGGAAGTTATTGAGTTGAAGGATAAACCACTCAATGCCGCTGTAATTCTTCCATCATGTCGAAAAGATCCGCTTCCTATACAAAGAAGCAAAATTATAACAATGGAATCTTGTATAGAAATAAGATTTGAAGGCAGTCATTTTTATAGTATATTCATTCTATAAAAGAAAAGTGAATCTTATCTCCATGGAAACAAAAAACAGGATCACATGCAACTTAAATGTTTCTTTACAAAAGTATAAGGAAAAATGCAAATCGCAATACCAAATTAATTCAAGTGTTAGATAGTGAAAAGATACGTTATAGAATTTTGGGTTAATTATTGTTTAGTACATTGTACTTGCCACTAAGTTTTACTTTGTCTATTCTACTTTTTTTCTTGTGAAAAAAGTATCGAACTTTTTGTTTGGTTCCAATTTGGTCACTTTCTTTAACACCGTCTTAAGTCCGTCAACCATAATCCTATGTGGCAACTAAAACCATTATTTTATATTTATATTTTCCACCTCAGCATTCCACATCAGTAATCCACTCACTCCTTAACCCACATGCGACTCACAAGCTGAAGGAACATCCTACGCACTCAATCACCAAACTCTATCTCCTATCTCTCTCTGAAAAGACGATTTGGTGTCGTATTCTCGCCGACCCTTACTAGCTTTCAAAATCCATCTCCATCTCATCATGAATTTCACCAAAATCTTCGACCATCAGGATTCTTCGACCCCAACTTCATGATTTCTTCGATTTTTTACAAACCCTAGAATTTGCTCATTAAAAAAATGGCGACGAGCTCTGTGGAGAATCTATCGGATTCATGGGAGGTGGCGAACTTGGACGCCAGCATGAGCAAATTGATGTTCTCATCATCCAAGACAGACTCTGCTTCATCGACAACTTCTCCTCCCAAGCAACAACTTCTTGTTATTGATGTAGTGCCGCTTCAATGGAAATAAAGCTTAAAATGCATATGTAACACAAGAGTTCTTCAATGATAATGTATTGCCTTTTCAATGGAAGATCTCGCAAATTAATTTAGGGTTTTTGTACAAAAGGGGAATTGGGGGGGGGGGAAGAACACGGATGAGTGTAAACATCGTCCCATGCGAGTTGTGAATGAATTATTAACGTGGCATGCTGAGGTGGAAAATATAAATATAAAATAATGGTTTGAGTTGTCATATAGGATTATGATTAACATACTTAAGACGGTGTTAAAAAGAGTAACCAAAATGGAACCAAACAAAAAGTTCAATGCATTTTTTACAAGAAAAAAAAGTAGAATAGACAAAGTGAAACTTAGTGGCAAGTACAATGTACTAAATAGTACTTAACCCTAGAATTTTAAAAACAATGGTAGGAATGTACATTAAAAACGGATTATTCTTGATAAATTATATCAATTATAACAAGCAAATTAATTACAATAAATACTCCCATAAAATATCACACTTAGAGCTGGTTTTGCATTTTATTGGAAAACACTGAAAATAGAAAGAGATTAATAACACCTCGTGTTAAACAACTGTTAAGTTAACTTATGGAAAATTGAATAACCAACCTGAATAGATCTGAGATAAAAAAAATGAATAGATTAAGGCTCTTTTTGATAACAACATGGAAAATGAAAAGAAAAATAACTAATTTAGGTGAGAAGATGGAAAATAAGTTGAGGGATGCGGTGAGATTAACTCTCGCTTTTTGCTTTTTTCCATGGCAAAATTTTCTTTGGGCGATGGTAGAGAAAATTTTTCCACAAAATTTTAAAGGAGGATGGAGGACGTATACTCACAAAAATGAGTATGAGATGGAGGGTATCTTACCATATGACTCAATTTATTTTCCATCATCTCACCAAAATTAATTATTTTTATTTTCATTTTTCTTGTTACTATCAAACAGAGCCTAAAAGTGAAAATGGAGTGTAATTAATCGAGCCAAATATTACCCAATCACATAACAAATTTAAACAATACTAAAATTAAAAGGAAGAGCAGATAGAGAAATTACAACATATTGAGAGGATTTTTTTTATCAACGGTATTATTACCTATGAAATTAGCTTAAGCATTCATTGGTCAGTTTTTATTTTTTATTTTATTACTTTATATTTGCACGAAAGAATTATTGCTCCTCTGTACTTTGATACTCAATTTTAATATTTAAAGTCTACTTTGGAAGTAGGAATTGATTGATTAACAACTAAAACCGAACTACAATTTGATACAATATTGAATTACTGTGGTGATTTAGAAGCATATTCCAAATCATTTAACATATGAAGAGCTTTAATTCATAAACAAAATTGTTCGTTTTCAATTCATTACCTAAAATCCAAATGCATTAAAGAGTGATAAATCGATATATCTGTTGATATATTTGTGTTTGTGGAGAGAGGGAAAGGCATACTACTTGGACCGTAAAAGCAATCTCTGATGTCATTAATCATGGACAAATAAAACATGTTGTCTCATAGCAAATTAGAAAAAAAAAAAGATCCAACAATCAAAAATAGGTGTTAAAAGTGAGGAAGAAATAATTACCGTAAGGCTCCGTTCGATTGCAAGGTAAAAAAGGAAAATAAATTAAGTTAGTTTTTGTGAAAAGATGAAAAATAAGTTGAGTGATAGATGTGATATCTTCTTGATTTTTAAATTTTTTTCATGAAGAAATTTTCTTTGCTTAGTGGTAAGTAAAAATTTTCCACCAAAATTTTTGAAGGATGGAAGATATATACTCATAAAATGAGTAACATCACTCACCTTATTTTCTATCTTTTCACACAAACTAACTATAAGAGTCTAATTAAGTTTCAAATACGAGTCTTCTGATTAAGTTTCAAATTGTTTTCTAAACATTATCTGCCTTGTCTTTCGCCATTTGTTAATCTAATGTTTTCCTACGATAAATTACAAAGCAAGGAAATTAACATTATGTAATTATTATCACCAAAATATATATACAGATTGCACAAAATCACCAAGAATTCTTCGTTATTTACAAAACATATTTGTAAGGCTCACAAACAACACTAATAAAACAGTTTTCTTAAAATCGCCGAGTATTGTACCCTCTAGTCTCTTCATGCATCTCAATTAAAGAGTCTCGTAGCACTTGGGCACAAAATAAAATGAATACTTTTTTAATCTACAAATCAATTTTGTGCCAACTACCACAAAATCCTCAAAGTATGAGTCAAAGCTTGGAAAGATCTTGTTCCGTAGACTTAGTAATTATCACGTTAACTCCGAAGATAAGATTATAGGACCAAATTTATTATTATTTTACAATTAAAATGAGAACTAAACATGTATAAACAATAAATTTATTAGTAGAAACATAATATATTTTATTGAAGTAGACAATTGTGCACTTACCCAAGACTTTTTCAAATTCCAAACCTGCACCTTTCATAACATATAACAGATTTATCATATATATAATGAGAGGAAGAGGAAGAACAATCACATTTTTCCAAAGAGAGAGGGGGTTGTTATTCACTATCCAATATTAAGAGTTGTGGAATTTCAATGGTGAAGTAAAAAGAGTGCAAGCAAGTGATTTGTGCAAATAGTGACTATAGGCACTAATTTATTAGTAAGAAAGATTGTAAAATTATAATTTTACTCATGTAGTGTTGTTATTTGTTGAATTGAAACATTCAAGCAAAAACCAACATCAGAAATATTTATGTTGTATCACCAAAGTGGAAGGAAGTACAACTACAACATTTAAAAATTGAAATGTAAGGCACACTAAACTAAAGAATCAACACACAAATATGTATAAAACTTGAAGAAAAATCCTTTAAAATAGTCAAACATATATCATATACTATAATAGTAAAATGCCATTTCTTAATAACAACAAATTTGTAATTGTGTTTTTCACTCAAACATTTAACTGAACATGTGGAGGGAGATACCGGCCTTACGATAGCTTTCTATAATAGCATAGTAGAATGCATTGAAACCACAATGACAATGGATATAAATCATTGCCTAAACATTATCAGGGTCGATCGACATTCATCATTGTTCAAAAATTATGGAAGATAGTTAGATAAAAGTGTCTTTTAAAAATTTGAAAGATAGTCCAAAGTGTCTTTTTAAAAATTTAGTGACCCAAATAATAATAAATTTAAGTTATATTTGACACACTTGGTAAGTTGGTGGAATGAAATAACTTTATCTTATTTCATGTTTAGTGTTTGTCGATATTATATATTTAGGTGAATTGTTTATCGCACTAAAATTTTTTATTATAATAAGAGAGGGATTAATAAATTTTAATTAAAAATAAAATTATTTTATTTTCTTAAATAAAATTCAATAATTTAATTTAATTTTTTAATTCAATACGTCAAACACATGTTTGCAGTTAGGGATGAAATGGACGGAGTGTTTAGACTTGAAGACTTTTATTCTGCTTTCGAAATATGGTATTAGACTTTTAGACGGAGTGTTTAGGGTTGAAGACTCGCAATTCAGATTCAACGAGAAAGCACCGGCCACCTAAGCCTCATGCTTGGCTGGTTCTGACACAGAAGCTTTACCAGAAAAAAAGAACGAACCCTCTTGTAGTTTCCTCTATTCCTGCGTGTGTTGACTTGAAATTAATAAAAAAAAAATCTTCTTCGATTTTCTTTTTTGCTCATCAAAATCAAAATCAAAATCAACACTCATTAAACCATTTCTCAATCCACCACTCAAAACACACACTAACCAAAATGCTATCACAATCAGATCCAATAATCACCACTCCACCACCGCCAACCACCGCCGATCCACCTCTCCCCATCACCTCTCCACCACCGTCCGATGAAGACACTTTCTTCTCCTCTCCTTCTCTCACCTCCACCTCCACCTCCTCCTCCTCAGTGTCCCCCTCCCAATCCCCAATCACCTGGCCATCAGACGGAACCCTAACCCTAGCTTGGATCACCGACCTAATGTCCACCTTCGAGTGGTCCTCCAGGAACCTGAACCCTTCGGACCTTCCCTCTGTGCTGCCGGTGATGGTGTTTGATAAATTGGTGTTAGCCGCATCGAAGATCTTGCACAAGGAGCCGAATTGCGTTATGATTGATGATTGTGGCGGTGATTCCAGTGTTGTCGTGGTCGGTGATGTGCACGGACAGTTGCATGATGTCATGTTTTTGTTGAAGGATGCTGGTTTTCCGGCGGAGAATAGGTTTTTTGTGTTTAATGGTGATTATGTTGATAGAGGAGCTTGGGGACTTGAGACTTTTCTATTGTTGCTGGCTTGGAAGGTAATAAAACAGTTGAAATGTAATTATGTGTATAACTTGAATTGGAAAAATTATATCTTGTTGGTTTGAAGAGGAGAACAAGGAAAGAGAATTATACATGAACTTATCTGTGGTTTTATTAGTCCACTTCTAAACTTGCATTTTGTTCTATCAATGGTTAAAGTAAGTGCAGAGGGACCGGGATTTGGACTCAAAGTAGTGACTTAGATAACGTGGCATCAATGTAGACGGTGAAATGATAAAAGCATGGACCTCACCTGCCTACAATGAATTGGTGCCACATCATATGAGTGGAGTCCCGATGGTTAACTATCATTTGTGCTTTATAAGCTGTCTTTGTACGTGTAAACATGGTGTTGTCTTGTCAATTTCAGTTGAATGTAGTTATGTATACCTAGAATTAGCAAGCATTTATCCCTTTACTTTGAAGTACAGAAAAAGAAACAAGGATTATAGATGAACTGTGGTTTATTAGTGTTCACTTCTAAACTTGCATTTTGTTCTATACTAGCAAAGCATTATAAGCGTTGCTTGGATCACTTGACATGTTGGCTAGGAAGGTAAAAAAACAGTTGAAATGTAGTTATTTGTACATCTTGTGTAGGAAAAAATAAATCTTTTTGATTAGAAGTAGAGAAAAAGGAAAGAGAATTATTGACGAACTTAGCTGTAGTTTTATTAGTCCATCTAAACTTGCATTTTGTTTTATACTAGCATTATAAGCATAACTTGGATCGCTTAACACGTTGGCTTGGAAGGTAAAAAACAGTTGAAATGTAGTTATGTGTATATCTTGTGTTGGAAAAATTATTTCTTGTTGGTTTGAATCTTAGGAAAAGGAAAGAGAATTATAGATAAACTTATCTTTGATTTATTATTCCATTTCTAAACTTGCATTTTGTTCTATCAATGGTGTTAGCCATTTGTGCTAATAAGTTTTGGTTGTACTTTGTTTGTGTAATTATGGCACAGTTTTGTCAATCTCACAGGAGAAAGGGGGAACTTTTTGGTACTTTGTGTTATTATGGAGGAGAATTTATTAAATGGCTTAGTTGATTGAATGTAAGTTAGATTGGGAAACTTTATCTAGCTTGAGGTAGAAAAGACCATTGTTCTGTGCCACCTAACACATTACAAGGCTTTGGCTCTCTGATTTAGAGAAGCGGTAACTTCAAATTGCAGTATTTTTGTGATGGAACTGATTACTATGAGATGATTTATAGATAGTGTCTGGCATCATAGGAGTGGCTAAAAGTTCGGAATTTCATAGGAAAGTATAAGCTAATATCGTCCAAGTAATGCTTATAATGACGGACACTTAGGATTAGTAAGGTTTCTTCCCGAGTACTCAAAAACAAAAGAAAAAAGAATCATGCCATTAAATGTAGACTTGGTTTTTCATGTTATTTCATTCATAATTTCTTACATATTTGCAGTTTTTTGTTAATTCCTATTCATCTTATTTTCCTCTCAAGATTTTCCAAGGTGTCTAAACTCTACAGTCTACACTCAGTGTTCTAAAAATCGGGAATTAATCCACAGTTGGCCTGAGACCGGAGACTAGGCCTGGTCTTTTCCGAAAAATCGGGTATAAATAAAATTGGGAAAAAATTGGAAAAAGTCGGGGATTAATGGGAAAAGAGTTGGGAAAACAGTTTGAAATTAAGTTTTTGGATGTTCACTTTAGGTATTATGGGTTTTGAACTTGTTTCTCTTTTGGATATGCGTGTTAGTTGGTTGGATGTTTGGAGAACTAATGTCAAAGTGTTGTATGATTTCTTTTGTTTTATTAGTATTATATTATTTAAAATAATATTTGTGGTGAAAAATTGTTTGCCGATTAATCCCTTAGTCTTCATTCGCCACCTTGCCAACCTAGGACTGACTAACAATTTTTAGAACATTGCCAACACTTAAATGCTTATTTTATGTTTTATATTTATCTTTCCTATCATTCTGAAAAACAATGCATATATTAAATGGGATACAACAAATGTAACCAAATTATTTATTTTTTGTAGGATGCAATTAATTGGACTCAGTAATTGTAAACTGAGGAAATTTTAATTTTATGATCCATTTTTGTTAGGTTTATATGCCACACAGGGTATATCTTTTACGTGGAAACCATGAATCCAAATACTGCACTTCTGTTTATGGTTTTGAACAAGAAGTATTGGCCAAATATGGAGATGATAGAGGAAAACATATATACCGAAAATGTTTAGGATGTTTCGAAGGACTTCCTCTTGCTTCCATCATAGCTGGCCGTGTTTACACTGCACATGGGGGTCTCTTCCGAAGCATAACTCTTACTCCATCCAAAAGAGCAAAAGGAAAGAAGAATCGTAAAATAATCCTCAATCCCGGAAAGAGTCCTTTAACTCTTGGTTCTTTGGATGAGTTATCTAAAGCTAGGAGATCTGTTCTTAATCCTCCTTGGGAAGGCTTGAACTTGATTCCGGGTGATGTCTTGTGGTCCGACCCATCGATGGAACCTGGACTTTCTCCAAATACAGATAGAGGCATTGGTCTTCTGTGGGGTCCAGATTGTACTGAAGAATTTTTGAAGAAGTTCAATCTAAAGGTGATGTCTTAAATCAATGTTTCCTCTATTTCGATGTCGTTTACTCCCTCCGTCCCTAATTAAGAGTCCATGTTTGACTTTCACTTTTTTAAGAATGCATGAATTTCATCACGATCAATGGTTTATAACAAAACTTAGTTCCTATCATGAGTTTTACTACGCTGATTATGCTCTGAGAAGGAAAGTGGACTCTTAATTTGGGACATCCCAAAAAGGAATACTGGACTCTTAATTTGGAATTGAGGGAGTGTCATTTTGTAGTGTTTTAGACTGAGTGGCTGCTATACATATGCTTTATTTTTAGTTGATAGGAAACTAGAGATGTTCAGTTTTGAGAAAGATACAATTGTCCATCTACTGTTGATGAGATATATTTATTTGATTTCTTTGTTATATTCAATTTATTAATAAGATTATGATGACGGGATCATCATTTTATATACTCATTTATAATGATTGGTTCTAAAATCTATATATGCATCTGGAATGATTTATTTGGCAACATGACTTGTTTATAGTTGTAACTTGTATAATATTTTCCATGTTAATTGTGTCATAATTTTTTTTCTTTTCAGTTATTACGCTTCTTATTGTTCTTGTAGTTTGAGTTTTTTGAAGTATAATATGTGTACAGTGTACTGTCTTCCAAGACAAGGTATACGGATCATAATAATTTAGCTAACAGTTTCAATTGAACTTAGAGTTGTAATTTAATTTCGGGGTTTTTACTTACCAGTCATACTTTTCATTGCTCTTCCAAGTTCAAACCTTTTTCAGGTGCGGCTGCTCTTTTATTTGATACATTTATATGAAAACTTAGTGTCAAATGTTGCTATGACTAATCTCAATAATTGCTTCAAAGTTCGAAGAATCCAGAACTTTATAGCTACTATAACTGACTTAAAGGTTTCCAAATGCTAATATGTGATGACTTTTATGAGTTATATATCCTAGCTCGTAACCCGTGCCGATGGCACTCAATCACACAATCTTTTATCCTTTACATATTTTTAGGATTCAAAAACCATGTTATATAGATTTATGAGTAGCAGGATGGTGTACTTTATACCATATAATGTTTCTGCATCTCCTTTCTTTATCTTGTTTGTAGATACTATTACGCTGAATAAATCTCTTTAAGGAAACTAGCTAGTATGATATTCACATTGCTGATATTATGGTTGGTTTTGTTGCTTTTATAACAGTTAATTATACGATCACATGAAGGGCCCGATGCAAGGGAAAAGAGGCCTGGTCTAGGGACAATGGGAGAAGGTTACACTATAGATCATGTGGTGGAATCTGGGAAACTTATAACTCTCTTCAGTGCTCCTGATTATCCCCAGTTTCAGGTATTTTCTTGTTGTTCCGATTTCATCTTTTTACTTCTTCCTTTATTGCTGTTAGTAGTCTTTCCTGCAGCTTTCCCCTTGAATTTTTGTTAGCCATGTGGCATCTTTTCGCAGTTTACAACAGCTTTCTTAATTCCCTTTTGCATTTAGTAGTATTTTTTTTCTTCTTCTTTGTCTACTCCTCTCCTCTTCATTATTGGGCTTTCTTCCTGTTCCTTTCTTTATCATTGCATTGTATTGGGTGAGTTCAAACCTGTGGCCAGCCTGCCCCAACCTGCTTGGTTGGCTGGCCTGGTTAACACCCCTCGTCACCTCTGGAATTTTTCTGTTATTTTTTCAATTGATATTTCAATATAGGAGGATCTCCTTGTTTCTTCACTGCGGGTTCTCGCATCATTTTCTTGAAAAGATATTATATCACCGTGGGGAACTTTAAAATGATTCTTAAGTTGAGTGGCACGCAGTGTTTGTGGTTCAAAGTATTCATTAACAAGGAGGATCACCAATGAGGAATGTGATAAGAGAAGAAATCTTAGATTAGTTGTTATGTATAAATTATATTTAGAAGTAATTAATTTAAGTGTATTTAGAATAGTAATCTATGTAATTTATGAAATTGGGATTTCTTTATTTATTAGGTTATTTTTTACCCACAGATACCAAAAATAAAAATAAATGTAAATAAATAAAAAATAGAGTATTGGGTTTTGGATGGTTACTTCTTATAAATATGGTGGTAGTCACTCTTACAAGAGTTGGACTGTACAACAACAACAACAACAACAACAACAAGCCTTTATCCCACTAGGTGGGGTCGGCTACATGGATCAAACGACGCCATAGTGGTCTGTCGTGAATCATATCTCTAGTGAAACCATTCGCCTCTAAATCCTTCTTAATAGTTTCACCTATAGTTTTTCTAGGTCTTCCTCTGCCTCTAACAACTAGGCTTCCCTCCATATGATCAACTCTCCTAACCATGGCATCTGCAGGTCTCCTCCATACATGCCCAAACCATCTAAGTCGAGATTCAACCATCTTTTCTGTAATAGGTGCCACCCCAACTCCCTCTCTGATGGTAACATTCCTGATCTTATCTTTCCTAGTCTTGCCACTCATCCATCTCAACATTCTCATCTCAGCTACACTTAGTTTATTCTCGTGTTGGCTTTTGACAGCCCAACACTCAGTCCCATACAACATTGCTGGTCTAACCGCGGTACGATAGAATTTTCCTTTTAACTTGAGTGGTACCTTTTTATCACATAACACACCCGAAGCTTTCCTCCATTTCAACCATCCTGCTTGAATCCGGTGATTTACATCTCCCTCTATCTCCCCATCTTCTTGTATAATGGATCCAAGATACTTAAACCGAGTGACTTGTGGTATGACATTATCCCCAACTTTTACCTCTAAGAGTTGGACTGTAATGAATTGAATAATTGAACATTTGTTTTAGAATTAGTTTATTTTTCTTTTTAAAATTCCCTCCTTTATTTGTGTTCTTCTCTCTTGCTTCTAGTCCTTCCCCCTGCAATATGCTAACCTGAGATTGTGAAACAATCTCCAAAGTAGAATTAAAGAAAGAAGCACAATTATTAATTAAAGAAGTCCCGCCATTCAAGCCCCATTGCTGTTGTGAGGTGAGGAATCATGGTTGGGGTAAGTAATGGTATTGGGGTTATTCCTTATTAGACAATAGGTTTTTGTGGGAAGTGAAAACTGAAGAAGAGGGTGGAAGTGTCAGTTTACTTTCACCAATGACATTTTGTTTGAACTTCAGAGCATTGTTGTCCAAACAGTATTGTGAAGGCTTAAGACCAAGAATTCTGGAAGCGTTTCTGGATGCGTAGGGAGATGGCATCTAAAAACAGGGGTTGGGTCAAATGATTAAGAAACAAGGGGGTAAGTTTAATTCCGTATGCAGCAATGAGTTTCAAGGGCGCCCTCCAGTCCTCCACAATTAAATCCAAGGGAAGAACACCTTACCTTATCATTTTAAAATAAGGATACCTCCACAGTCCACACACCCCCCAACAACCTAACCCTGATGGCCTGAACCTTCTGCCTCTCCCATCATTTTTTTTCTCTCGTGATTTTCAAACTTCTATATATATACACACATACAATTCTCTCTCTAGTCTCTATACACACACAAATAAATGAAATCGTCAAAGAGGGTGGCGATTGAGTTTGGGGTTAGGTTGAGTGGTTAGCAGAGCTCTGATGAAGTTGCCAGAGCTCCGAAGGTGGGTGCGAAGGCTGGGGCCATTCATGAGTGAGAAGGAAATAAATTTCTTTTGTAAGGGTATAATTGACCCTTCAGAAAAGAGAAATGCTAAACAAACAAAATGTTACACCACATACACACTTGGCACTGACGTACTGATCTGAAACCCACCACTGATCACATCACTTTATCCAAACATTAAAGGTGTCCTTATGGCTAAAAGAAATTGCGGAGGAAGCCCTCCATGTGTTGGGGAGAATTGCCCACTTTCTCATTTCGTAGCTGTAAAAGAGAAACCGTTATATTTTGCAACTACGAGAACCTCTTTTTATGCCTATCCTGTATCAACATAAAGGTCCCTATTTTTCATTTTTGGGCCTTAATGGTATTTCAGTATCAGCCCCTTTTCTTGCTCCACAGCCGGGAAAACGGAAAAGATTTTACTCAAATAAGAGTCAAAGACACACTCACATGAAATTACATAACTGCTAGATGAATAGCACCAGCTTTAAAGTCTGATGACTCTGAGCTAGACGATATGGATTAGGGGTGGGATTTGTCAGTTTGGTCATTATTGGCCTATACCAAATATCAACATATCTTGTATTTTTTGGGTTAATGGATGTATGATGTATCGTTAACTTTTAGTCTTTTTTGGTATCGTTGTATTGAAATTAATCCCAAAATCTCAAATTTCTATAAAAAGAATGAAAGTTATCTATAAGTTACGAGAGTGCAGTGTTTAATTTTAGTTGAATGTTTGTTTACATTAATAATACATCTAAAAAACAGATATGTGATTATACTTTTTCTCAGTTTCTTCGGTACTCATATGTATCGTATTTTTGCTTTTCACATTCTCCGTATCTTCGGTCAGTACTTCAGTTTCTAAAACACTAGGGGCTCATTTGGTTGGAGTTTTAGGGGATAATCCTAAATTCCCTTCCCTTTAGAATTCTAGTGTTTGGTTCAAGCTTTACAAAGGAATATAGGATTTCTAGGAATCAATTTTTATATATTTCCTTCCCTCTCGAGGAAGTGGGTTTATTCCAGGAATCCTTCCCGCATATGCTTGAACACTAAAATACCATTTTAATTTACAAACAACAAAAAAAATATTCCATCCATATCCCTTAACCTTATTATACACTTTCTTCACATCAGTTCATTGCTTCTCTCCTGGCCGATGAGGCCCCTGCCCTCATCCCTGCTGTCGCCGACGAGGCCACCTCCCTCATCTCCTCCTTGGCTGACGAGGCCAGCACCCTCATCTCCCCCGACACTGATGAGACCAAAGATGCAACAAGGAGACATGATCTCTGTTGGCGCCAATGATATTCATCTGATCCCTTGCCCTATTTTCTTTTTCTTCTCAAATTGATATTTTTTTATGGATTGATCTTGTTTATATATGTAATATAAAGTGTATATAACTCAAGAACACCCTCTGATTCATGTATATTGGTGGATATGTAGGTTGGATTTGTATATATTAGAAATATTATCTGAAGAGATATATTAGAAGGGTAGCAAAAGAAATTAGAAATAGTTGAAAATGCTTGGAAAGTTAAAAGTATTTTTTGAACCAAACAATGGAAAGGAATTCTGAATTACCTGAAAGAAGGTTTACTGGAATTTAGGATTCCAATTCCTTTCCCAAAACTCCAACCAAACAAGCCCTAGAGCCAAAACCAGCC
Organism: Lonicera japonica; assembly: GCA_021464415.1. Lineage (NCBI taxonomy): Eukaryota > Viridiplantae > Streptophyta > Magnoliopsida > Dipsacales > Caprifoliaceae > Lonicera > Lonicera japonica. Next base: position 20,687 of record JAKCWG010000295.1, read on the forward strand.
AAATAATTTCCGCAACTTTTGGTTTCTGTATTTGAATAATAAAACCGAACCAACTTTTTTCAAGCAATTTAATATGATTGGGTAAAGCATTACACAATTAGGCATTAGTGTCCCTGTATTGTTCTTGTGCACATAGGGACACTAATTTACCAGCTTTATTATTGTAAGAAACGAGGATGAATCACTTCTCTCACTGCAGTCATTTTTTTCAAGTGCCCCACCTAAAAAAATTTCTAAGTGCACAAGAACAATAGAATGTTTAAATTTTGAAATTATGTACAGAAAATGTTTAAAAATTAGAAATGGAGAGCATAAGATTGAGATGAAGAACCCTTGATATAAAGTACAAAGTCAGAATAGAGAGATGTAGGTGAAGGTCAAAATCAAAGAGAAGAAATTGGATTGGGGCACCCCTTTACCTAACTTGGCAATTCAACAAAATTAGTGGAGCACTTTCTTTCTTTAGCTACTTTAGTTATAACACATAGTTACGAAGAGAAAACAAAAATTCAAGAATTTCAACAAACTAACTTTTGCACAAGTGTTGCGTACACTGATCCCACGCTGATATGAACTTGTTGTAACTACTGGATATTGTGCACTATTTTTTGCGCTTATATAAATTAAAAAAAATGTTTGCTATATATATTTGTCCTTTTTGCAGGCAACAGTGGAGAGGTACAAAAATAAAGGAGCTTACATTGTACTGGAAGGCCCAAATTTTGATACCCCCGTGTTCCATAGTTTTGAAGCTATTACACCAAGACCAAAGGTATGTTTTTCTCTCACCAAAAGAAAGATTTTATTAAATCAACTACTACTCCCTCCCTCTCTCTAAACAAAGGCTATGTGCAAAACTCATTGGCATTGCAGTGGAAACTGTTCTAAATATAAATGAAATCTTTTGTGCCTGTTTGGTTGGTTGATATACAAAAGGATGAAAATCAACTTTACTTTTTGTACAATTTTCTGGTGTACAATTGGTTTACTTCAAAATGTGGAAAACAATCATAGCTTTTACATTTACAATGCCAATCAAACAGTCCTACACGTTTGTTGCAAATCATATCCTTCCACATTATTTACAGGTAATCAAGCACAGTCTACGAGTCCATAATCCCTCTTGGGGACATTCTGAATCGAGAGTTCAGTTTCATATTTAGGACATAATCTATGTACTCATGATAGTAAACGAATTTTGTTTTTAACCGTTTACACGGATTCTAAAATTTTTGAAGGAAGGACAATTTTTTTTTCTTTTCTACTTGGTGAAAGTTTTGACATAAAAACCAGAAAAAGATACTTTGAATATCCTTAAAAAGATACAAAAGGAAAAAGGGGAAAAGAAGAATAAAAGGAATATTTGTGAAATTATAGAGGCTGCCCATGGCACCTAAATATACCAAGGGTGTGTTTAATTCCGCTTATTTCCAATAGAAAATTCCCAGGATTTCATATTTCCATCTTAAGTATCGTCTTAATTGTCCGAGGAAAAATATTGATGGTACAACTTGTTTTAGCCTATGTTTTCTCTTTTCCATGTATTCCAAAAGCCACCTCCTCTCAAGTTTAATTTTTCCCTTAACCAATAAATGGTAGTCCTATACGCATGTACCAAAGCCTGCATTGTTGTCTCATGGCAGGTAAATCCGTACTATGATTTTGAGGATGTAATTGATTCCGACGAAGAATTGGATTTGGCTTCAATGGTGGCGGATTCCTGATAGAATCTTTCACCAGCTGCCATAATCGTGAATTTTGTATAATTTTAATATTATTTCACCACCTGTATTTTATCTATATGCTTTTGTTGTGTGTTTAGGCATATATTACTACATGTGCTTTTGTTCTTTGTATTACTTTTACTTTTTGGGTGGTGATGCCCCCTCTTGAAATGTAAAATTAATGTATTTAAGGCTTCATAGAGCGAGGGGCTGTTAGTAAGTAGTGAAAATCATTTTTGGTACATATATATTTAAACCTGTCTTTACATATTTGAAGCAAATGTTGAATCTGATGCTGTCGTGATACATGAGACTATGAGTAACGTATTTTAATTTCAATATAAATATTTTGAGTAGTTCTACAGTCAAAGCAGATTTTTTTTTTTCGAGAATTGTACCACAGTGGAAGTGTATATATATAACATTTCATAATAGTTTGTTCCACCAAATTTATGTTTACTTTGATAATGCGAGTAACTTAATTTTTACTTTCTTATATATGTACGAGCAAAGAGCCTCGTTTAGAAGTTTGCTTTGGGCCGGCTTCGCAATAGCCAATTTAATAAAAGCCACAAAATTGAGTTAGAATCCATTGGGTTGAATTTGATAGCGTGTGTTATGTCGAATGCGGAAATTATTAATGCAAAATTAAAGAAAAATGTTATTGACATAATATATTTTTTCAATTTAAAATGTGATTCAAGTGCATTATTTCAATGATAATCATACATCGTCTGTGTAAACGTTCATGGCTCGTTTGGTTCAAGATTTAAACCATTTTAGGAATGCTAAATTCCATTGCGAAACGATTCCCTCGTTTGGTTCAAGTTTTAAATCTGGAATAAATGATTCCAGGAACAAATCTTTCCCCTTAAGTTCTCCTATTTAAATCATAAGGAATAAACTATTACCAATGGGCATCTTTTTTAATTTTTCATGTTAGGACTAAAATAACTCTCTTCCTTATGAATCAATAATTCTTTTTCCATCCGTGTATGAAAATATTGTTTGGAACATTTTTTTTTAGTTACGTTGTTGCACAAAAATGAAAAAAAAAAAAATTGGAATTTTTTTCTTTTCTTTTTTCTTGTTGTAATTTATTTTTTAAATTACAAGAATTGTAATTTTAGTAGGATGGTTATTAGCTAGGCATGTGTAATTTTTGTAATTTATTATAGTAATTGTCCCTTTTGAAAAATTAGTAGGAAATGTCTTTCGATCTTATAAAAAGAAGAATATTTTTTTGTAATTAATATTTTATTCCATTCCTATTCCCGGTTGAACCAAACATCGGCATGGCATCCTAGATGCTAGAATTTTTTTTTTTTAGGAATTAAGTATGCCCATTCCACGCCCATTCCCATTCCATTCCCAAAACTCTAACCAAACGAGCCCTCAAGATCTTGTTTACTAGTTTGGATAATCTAAGAATTGGCACAAATCTTAAAACCCCGTAAGATGGAATCAATAGAGATGTAAGGTGAAAGTGGACTGATACATTAATATTTTATTTTTCTAATATATACATATGTAGATAACTAATATAGTACTATTTATTTATTTTGGATTGAAATATGCTCTGCCAAAACTCTAACTAACAGTCCCGTTTGGATGGAAGGAATGGGAAGAAAAGGAAAGGAAATGAAAAGAGGAGGGATTGCATTTCTTTTGTTTGGATAGAATATTTTGAGAGAATGGAATAGAAATAGGAGTGGGAGGGAGTGTCATTCTTCTATTCCCTTACTTTCTTTCCTTCCAATATTGGGAGGATTAAGAAGGAAGGAAACCTTTTTAATAAACAATTTAACATTATTTTCCTTCATTTCCTTCTTTCTATCTAAACAGAGTTATTTTCATTTCATCCATTTCCCTCCGTAGCTATCCAAACAATAATAAAATTAAACTCATTCATTTCCATTTCATTCCATTTCTTAATGATTAATCATTTCATTTTCACTCCCTCCTTTCAATCCAAACGGACTATAAAAGAGAGTACTGCGAATTTTGGAAGTGGGAGTCAAGTGATTGGATGAGAAAAGCAATGCTCAAAAACTCATATTCTTAAACACAATATATATATATATCCAATATACGAAAATACTCTATTAAGAGAAGTTCTAACCTTAAGAACAAAAAGGACTATCCATTTTTAGGGATAAGTGAAGGATTTTTTACATAAAACTTTGTAGAGATGATATCTAAAATGAATAACTCTACCAAATTTCAACAAAAAATTCAATTTAGATGTTGGTAATAAACATATGTATCATATTTGTACTAAATCCACTTCTAGTTTGAATTATTTGTTGAAATTTTGGGGAGATTACTTTCACCAAGTTTCATGAAAAAATTATACCGTTTATCTCTCGAAATGGACAGTTCTTATTATTTTTAAAATAAGAAATTCTATTACAAGAGCATTTTCATATATATAAATGTTGAATTAGAAGTGAAAGTTGACTGAACCCGACCCATTGCTATCCCCAAGTGAAAGTTGACTGATACATTAATTCTTTATTTTTCTTATATATATATGTAGATAATTAATAGTGGCACTATTTATTTACTTTGGATTGAAACCTGGTCCGTAACTCAAGGAGAATATTGAGAATTTTGGAAGTGGGCTTGTAGCCCAATGACAATTGCATGCTTTTGTGAAAGTAGCTAAGGAAGTTACCCCGTCAATTAAGGGCGTGTTATGTCTAAAAATAAGTGGATGTTGAAATTCCCAAAAATAATTAACAGGGAAGGTTATTCTTATTTATGTACCAGACTATTCTCTAACAAATATTTTATTTTAGTCTTTGACTATATATATTTTTAACAAAAAAGGAAAGAAAGTAAGAAAAAGCCTCCATAGTTCCATTCGAATGATCGCACTTTTCATTCTATATATTGATAATTGATGATACCTCATTGTCTTTATTCGCGGCTTTTTTAAGTTGACATTACTCCTTCTCCGGTCCGTCCCCCCCACCCCACTTCCTTTTTTTCAGAAAATAAAAAATAAATAAAAATAAAGCAACCATGTCCTACCTATATTAACTTTATTCTCCCTTTCATTTTCTCACTTTCTCTCTCCCCAAGTGAAGCATTTGAAACTGGGTCCTAATCTTGATATACCGTCACACACCTTGGATTCTCCTCTTGAATTTTATTTACTATTTTCTTTTGCATTCATTCATAAAATTTTATTAGTACCATTGCATGAATTATTTAGTTTATAAAATTGCGATCCGTGTGATTCTTTGTCTCTTCACAAGTGACAACTCTTCAGGCCCAAGGGTACATTCCTTCAAAAAATACCTCGCGCACTTCATAGATTGCACCCTATCAACATATAATTTTCACTCATAAATTGAATTATTAACATTTATTACCCCCAGTAAGTGTAAGTTTTATAGAAAAGATCAAGCTTGCTATCCTAACACTTTATGAAGTGCAAATGTATAATATCATATGAAAGTCTAAATGTTAAATAAATTCTACGGGTGAAAAATGTTTTAAATTTGGGCAAATATCAAAAAAGGCTTTGAGCGTGTACATGAACTACAAATGATTGCATAATTTTAATTGTGTGCAAATTACTCACAAACGGCTCATTTTAGTCATGTGAGTGGGTCAAAATGACTAAATACAAATCGTGGGTGAAGATAGCTAACATCCGTTACGCCTATTGTTAAAAGACAATAATAACTTTATTAAAACATATATAATAACACTATGGAAAGTTGTATTATATATTTTTACAGTTATACATTTATCAAAAAAACTATATCCATTTACTCTGGACCTCTTGTAATTATTGAGTCACCTTTTAAAAGTTTGAACATTAATTGTGACCCATGTTCCAAAACAAAATTATTATTCATGCATTAGTGCTTTAATTCTCTCTCCATCACACCACAAGAAATAAAATAAAGGGCAAAAAACGCAATAAGAGTCACAATTATGAGCAAGTGGTGGAAGTTTGAAGGATGCAAATGCAAATGGCCGCTAATCTTCACAACCACATAAGTATATCATCAGGATGATTGCCTCACCTACTTGCTTAACTTGGATCTCTTGAGAGAGAGGGGGCAAAATAATCATGCCTTTAAAGTTGTAGTTGTAAATTTTGAACAACGTAACAACTAGCTAGTCAACTTCTTGGGGACCATATAACATAACAATAATTTTAGACTACGGCTAATTAATGTCTCCTCTCACCTAATGTTTGATATGTAGCACATGATCTTAATTTACTTTTTCTCTCTTTTTTTTAAGGTTTCGTTTGTATTTTAAATTTAATATTATGGAGATTTTACAATGAAATTATTGATATTTCATGGTTATGGACCATATATGCATTTTTTTTATCACTATTAAGTACAAATTGCATGCTTTAATTTATTTTATGAAAAACATAGTATGTATTTCTTTTAAGAAAATCATTCAAAGGTTGAACAGAGATGATTTGTTTTTAGAACTTGCAAGTTCAAAACAATTAGCTAATAATATCAATAAATATATATACCCAATGTCACCCAACAGCTTTTTAAAATGACGGAAATCTGTTGAAATTTTTGATTAGATGGTTTAAAGCAAAATTAATTGTGAAGGGAGTATTGTGTTAACTGCATGTGTCAGGTGATTGCCAAAAAATTGGACAACTGAAATAGAAGGTTAGCTCAAGCGCTCAACCAAAGATGAAGCTAGATACGGTCCGCATCATGGTTTCGTCTTTATGGCTCGTTTGGTTCAAGATTTAAACCATTCCAGGAATGTTATATTCCATTCCGAAATGATTCCCACGTTTGATTCAAGTTTTAAGTCCGGGATAAATGATTCCAGGAACAAACCTTTCCCCCGAAGTTCTCCCATTTAAATCATAAGGAATAAACCATTACCAATGAGCATCTTTTTTAATTTTTTCATGTTAGGACTAAAATAACACTCTTCCTTATGAATAAATAATTCTTTTTTCATTAGTGTATGAAAATATTGTTTGGAATTTTTTTTTAATTACGCTGCTGCACAAAAATGAAAAAAAAAAATATTTGGAACTTTTTTCTTTTCTTTTTTCTTGGTGTAATTTTTTTTTTTAATTACAAAAATTGTAATTTTTGTAGGATAGTTATTAGCTAGGTATGTGTAATTTTTGTAATTTATTATAGTAATTGTCTCTTTTGAAAAATTAGTAGGTGATGTTTTCTCGTCTTATAAAAAGAAGGGTATTTATGTAATTGATACTTTATTCCATTCATATTCCCGGTTGAACCAAACATCGGCATGACATCCTAGATGCCAGGAAAATAACTTTTCAGGAATCAAGTATTCCCATTCCATGCCCATTCCATTCCCAAAACTCGAACCAAACGAGTCCTTAAGGTACAAAAATGTATCACATGAAAATTTTTTCTAATATGATTTTGCCAAAACAAAAACAAACTCACGGATGATTACATATTAAATTTTTTTTTTAAAGAAAAGGTTTCAATCTTTTCCCTTTACTACAATAATAATGAATATCCACCTCTTTCTCCGATGAGATTCGAACTTAAGATCTCTCTTGAATTTGAGCAAGTGACTTACTAACTAAGATAGCTCACTCGCTCTATAAAAAATATTTATTTCACTGTAACTTTTCAATTGTGGTACTTGTCATACTTAACACACAATAATAATATAAAGTATACGATTATTGCTATTCTAAGTGAGTATTATAACAAGTTCCCCCCAAAAAATGAGAAATCTAACATTTAAAAATATATATATCCAGTTTCATTGTAATCAAATTGTTCTACAAGATAAATTTAAAATGTCGCTAAAAATAGTTTGAGTGCTAACCTCCCCATTTAGAAAATTTTAAATTGATATTGTGTTTTAAGGTATATGTTCAAAAAACATCATAAATAAAACGAACAACATTTCACATGCAAGTGCCTCAAATGATACTTCTTATCATTATATTGTTTTTATTTATAAATCTTTTTTATACGTATAAGCTAGTCACAAATTAAACCCATAAAATATCCAACGTAATAACATTAAAACAATCTTCTTCATTCTAAAATAAAATTTCATGCTCCCCATCAAAAAAGTAAGTCACTGAACCACAAAACTATTGATGTTGATAATATCACTTTTTCTCTCAAATTTCAATTCGAACGTATGATTCATGCTGAACCAAAAGCTTTAACAATTCGCTTTTGAAATAAATAACATTTTCTCGCAAAATAATGGAAAAAATACAGGTACATAAGAACATTTTGCACGGCCCCTTTGAAAGCTACTATAGGGATCAATAAAAGGAGTTGTTTGTCAAAGTAAGTTACTTTCTACGATTAAGGGGAGAGAATTAGACCTCTCTTAATTTAAAAAAAAAATTACTTTCTAAACTTAATAGTTAAATTATGTTATTTTTTAACATATTTGTCAAACTAGCACAGTTTTAAAAATAGTTATTTCGAATCACTATTTTAAGGGAAAAATAATAATTTTGAATCACGTTTTTATGTTAAGTCACTATTTTAAGGGAAAAATGGTGATTCAAAATTACTATTTTCTAAAGGGTGATATTATAAGCACCCCGATTTTGTAACTAAAACACTATAATAGCCTTAACACGACAATTTAAAAATTATTGATCATGACACCTATATGGTGACACTCTAAATTTAAGCACCGAATCTATGTCTTATTGCTGAACTTCAACATTTGATTCAGTAACCTTTCACCAACTTGATATTCGAAAAAATTTGGCCGAGTCAATTTTAGAAATATTTCATTGACATTTGATCTCTGTAAAAGGTTACTAAATTTTAACCTCTAACTTGGTAAATTGCCACTGAATATTGGCCTTGAAATCGGCAACTTAATATGGACTTGTATGTTATGTATTGAGGCAACCAACCCCATATGGTGACACCCCAAATTTAAGCATCGAGTCGGTATTTTATTGCCGAATTTCGACATTCGATTCGATAACTTTCCACTGACTTAATATTCAACAAAAATGAACCGAGTCAATTTTTAGAAATATTTCACTGACATTTAATCTCGACAAAAGGTTATCGAATTTTAACCTCTAATTCGGTAAACATCGACCGAATGTTGACTTTTAAGTCGTCAACTTGTATGTTATGTATTGAGCCAACCAACCCCTAATTTGTAACTACAATACCAAATGATTAAATTTAAAAAATTGATTTATTTTGACCAAAAACTCCAGGAAAAGGCCGACCACTTAATAAATAAAAAGATCGAAAAGACTCGAAACCTTCCTAGACATGGCATTATATTTGTCTAGGTGTGACCCAGCGTGGCCACATGCACAATATAGTTACCCTCTGAAAACTTGACACCTGTCCTTAAAGGATTTCACAATAAAATTCAATTTCATACTTTAAGGGTAAGGATATTGACACATCTTAAATTTTTTTTGTAACACTTCTTATATTGACTCGGTACAATAGGGTCGAATATGTGACAATTTATTTGGTAAAATATGACCGAATTATTGTTAGAAACAAAAAAAAAAATACAATAACTCGACCCTATTATAACGAGTAATGTGCACATATATATTTGGCCCTGTTACACTAAATCAATGCACACATACTCGACCATATTACACCGAATCAATGTGAAACTGTTACAGAGAGATGTGAAGTGTGCCAATAGCACCACCCTACTTTAATTTCATCAATGTCAATAATATTGTGATTCAACTACTTATCTTTTTAACCTCGATAACAAGTTTAATTTTTTCTTAAATGTATTATCAACTCTATTGGTGCTAAAAACTAGAAGGATATTTTAGACCGCACAGTCAAATGATTGGATCATGTGGTTGATATGACGAATGCAACAAACCAACATAGTTAAAGAAGTATAGGGATGTTGGCATCGTATGAAGATACGGTTTAGTCCTCATCTCTGGAATAGAGCTAAAAGCTCGGTTTGTCTTGTATTGATCACAAATAAACAATTATTACAAACTCACACAAGTCTCTCTAACTATTATATATTTACAATATTATAATAGGACTATGCTCAAACTACACGGGTACTGGCTCCTTTATTCTAGGAGCTTTACTGAGTGTTCTGAGTTTTTATTCTCTCTCTTGTCTTCTTGCTATTGAATGTTGGATTCTCTCTCTATTATATGGTTTGTCTTGTTGTTGTTGGGTTGAACTTAGTTGTTGAAAGAAGTAAATGCTTCTTATATATATATGACTGAAGGAAACGTGCGGTCAGAGCAGATCTGGAGCCATGCTTTGGTCATCACGATATTGTATCGTGTTTATTTCTAAATTTTGGAACGAAATTAAAATTATGTTGTATTATTCATGTCTAATGAGATAAAATATTTTGTTCATACTCGTGTTAATTAATACGAGTTTAATTAAGATGAAAAAAAATTATAGTTGTATATATATATGTCACATTGTATTTATGCGTGTCCTATTTGTGTTTACTCAAAATAGCATGATTTTATGTTGTATTTCTATTCTTGTTTTTGTTGTTGTGTTGGGTCGTGTGTTAAATAAAAATACAACCCAAAAATACGAATTGTCACCTTTTTGTTAGCCCAATATATATGGGGTCTCGTAAAAATGTTAGGACTCTATTTCAAATAATATATTTAAATTATTACACTTAATCACCGTGCACACATTTAAAAGAGGTCCTAAGTGGCATTCCAGATGTTTAATGTGAGCTCAAAAATCTCCCCTCCTCGAATTATTTTTTGAAAGAATAAGATAAAGTAATCTTTTGCATTAAAAAAATAAAAAATTATGTCATATCAAACTGTATGTGATTGGTATAATTATCATGTGATGTGGTCCAATGTGATTCCATTGGACCTAAGTTGACATGGACTAATGGTAGGAAGGGGCTAGTGAATACCCTCGTAAGGCTGGATCGCGCTATGGCGAACCCAGAGTGGCGTGTTATGTTCCCTAACGCCTGCGTTAGAAACCTGCCCCGCACATACTCGGACCACTGTCCGGTTCTTATCGCCCTTGAAGGTATGAATATGGTTACTGCTCTTAATAAAGTTTTTAGACTCTTAGCTAGTTGGTTCCTTCATCCTGACTTTGATTCTTTGATAAATAATGCCTGGGATCATAATCGAAACTTTTATGATAATCTTAAAGTTTTTCCTGATCAAGCTAAAGTTTGGAACCGGGAGATTTACAGTAGTATTTTTCAAAATAAAAAGAGAATAAAGTCTCGCTTATAGGGTATTCAATCTGCTCAAGAAACACATTTTTCGCATAATCTTGATACCCTTGAGCGAAAGCTCAAAAAAGATTGGCAGGATATTTTGAAACATGAGGAACTTTTTTGGTTGCAAAAATCTTGGGTTCAATGAATAAAAGAGGGAGATAAGAATATTAAATTCTTCCACCTTTCCACGGTGGTGAGAAGGCGGAAGAATAGAATCGATCGGTTAAGAATTGACAATGTGTGGTCGGATGATGTTAGTACTCTTGAGAGCCACATCCTGACTTATTTTAACAATCTTTTCGATTTCCATCAAAATGAGAATGCCGAATGGAATGATAACCCTGTGGTGGGCCGTCTGTCTAGTATTGACAATTGTAGGCTCAATTATGACCTCTCTGACTAGGAGATCAAAAATGCGGTGTTCGGTATGGGCCCCCTTAAGGCCCCCGGGCCTGATGGGTTTCAGCCTATTTTTTACCAAAACATTTGGGGAAAAGTTGGCCCATCTCTGTGTTCTTTTATCAAAAACTTTTTTAAAAAAGAAAGTTTTCCTAATGAGCTTAATAATTGTTTTATCACTCTCATTCCCAAGGTGGATAACCCGGAAACCATCAAATAATTCAGACCGATAACTTTATGTAATGTGTCTTACAAAGTCCTCACTAAAGTCCTTGTTAATAAAATCAGACCCCTTTTAGGTAAGCTTATTAGTCCTTTTCAATCTAGCTTTCTCCCGGGCAGACAAATGGTTGATAACATTATCATAACTCAGGAGATCATTCATTCTCTAGAGAAAAAGGAAGGGAGGTAATAGTGGTATGATTTTCAAAATAGATTTGGAAAAAGCCTATGATAAGATCAGTTGGACGTTTTTGGAAAAAGCTCTTTTAAACTTTAATCTCATCAAAAAATGGGTTAATTTGATCATGAGTTGCGTGTCTAGAGGGCAAACTTCAGTTTTATGGAATGGAAAGCCTTTGCCTAACTTTTCCCTAAAGAGGGGTTTGAGGCAAGGAGACCCTTTATCTCCGTATTTATTCGTTATTTGCATGGAGTATTTGTCGAGCCTTATTCTTGATAAAGTTGGGAAGAATGAGTGGGAGGGCATTAAAGCTTTTCCGAATGGCCCTCCCATTTCTCACTTTTTTTGCAGATGATCTCATTCTTTTTGCTAAGGCGGATATAAAGAGTTGCGCTATAGTCCTTGAGGTGCTTGACGAGTTTTGTACTAAGTCTAGCCGAACGACTAATTTTGATACATCTAAAATTTTCTTTTTGAGTAACACCACCAGAAGAGAAAAACTTGTTATCAACTTCTAATGTGGTATCAGTATGACTGACAATCTAGGTATGTACCTAGGCACCCCCTTATCCATGGCAGGAAAAACAAAATTGATTATGCTTACATTGTTGATAGGATGAATAAGAAACTTAGTGGGTGGAAATCTAGATTTTTATCCCTTGCCGGTAGACATACTCTTGTTAAATCAATGCTTTCTACTATGCCTAATTATGTCATGCAAACTTATATCCTCCTTATATTTGTGTGTAAGTCGATTGATAAAATCAGTAGACAATTTTTGTGGGGAGATTCTGATGGCAGAAGGAAAACCCATCTAGTTAACTGGCAGACGGTTTGTATGCCTAAGAGTAAAGGGGGCCTGGGAATCAGAAATACGGTTGCTTCGAATAAGGCAACCGTCTCGAAACTTGGCTGGAAAATTATGAAAAACAAACCCTCTCTTTGGGTTAAAGTGTTGAGGAAAAAATATAAGAGTGGGAATCACCCACGTGATTGAAGAAAAGGCAATACAGCCTCCCACATTTGGCGGGATATCTTTAAATGCAATGATATTCTAACCAATAATACGAAATGGGTGGTGGGGGATGGTAATAACATCTCTTTGCGGCACAATAAATGGTGTGGTGATTAAAAAATTGTCGATATCACTGCGGTGAATGACAATATCACGGGTATGACTATTAGAGATATCTTAGATCCTAATGGTAAAGATGGGATATCTCAAAGATTGATGTTTTGATTCCTCCTACTTGTAAAGCTAACATCTTAAATACCCCCTCCTCGTTAATTCTATTAGCGTGGATTCCCCCTCGTGGAGCTACTCCACTTCAAGTAAATTCTCTATTAAAGCTTATTATGATGTGATCACAGCCCTGGATGGTGTCAATGAAGATTGGTTGTGGGTGTGGAAATTAAAAATTCCTCAAAAGCTTATTCTTTTCCTTTGGACTGTTCGTCATGAGAAAAATCTGTCTAACCATCAAAGGTTAATTAAAGGCATGAATACTTTAGGCGAGTGTAAGTTCTGTGGTGCTCCTGAAAATAACGATCATACCTTCAGATTTTGTATTAGAGCCTCGAGGGTATGGCATGCTAACTCCCTCCCGATTTATTTACATGATAATGTAGATTTTAGAACGTGGTTGGATATAAATGCCACGATCAGTAACAATGCTTCTCGTAAAAAGGTAGCTAATACTCCATTCATTAGTACTTTGTGGAGCTTATGGAAAGCTCGGAATAAGTGCGAGTTTGAAAATATAGTGAATGGCAAGGAGGAATTGTTAAAGGAGAGTAATAACCTTGCGAATAACATATATCATGCGTTTATGTAGGAAGTTACTTATCCCACCAATGCTAATGATAATATAATTAGATGGTTTTCTCCTCCTGTAGGTACTGTGAAGCTTAACACTGATGGCCAGCGGGCTTCGAGGGAGTGGCTCGGGATGATAAAGGAAATTGGCTGAAGGGCTTCGCAGGCTTCATTGGTAAGGCGAGCATCCTTAAGGCGAAATTGTGGGCTGTCCGTGAAGCCATGGTCTTGATTAAAAGGAAAGACTGGATGTACGCCATAGTGGAGGTTGACTCCACTAATGTAATGGGCTTATTGAAAAATGATGATGCTGAAGATCATCCTCAGAAACCCCTAATTCAGGACTGCAAAAACATCATGAACGAATTGAAGCTTTCAGTGAATCATCCCCTGAGAGAAGGCAACAGATGCGCGAATGCTATGGCTAAACTTAGAGTTAACTAAATGGAAAAACTGGAAGTCTTTCATCATGTTCAAGCAGTGGTGAAAGAGATCCTTGAAGCAGATGCTAGGGGAACTTGTTTCCCTCATGGTTTCTAGTGCTCTTTTTTGTTTCCTTTGTGTACCAAAAAAAAATATTCAATTGTTTTTTGGTCTTTTTGGTTTAATGTTTAATACTTTAATGTAAACACAAGTACTCAGGTTACCTAAACTTCAAAATTTGACAAAAAAATGAATAAGTAGATATAAATTGGTGCAAGTTTTCAGCTTAATTGCTGTCAAATATGGGAAGCTCGTATTCAAAAAAATATTTTGCAAAAAAATTATAAAATAATAATTTTGTAAATTAAGAGTTTATATTATACCTAACTCTAAAAAGAATACAACGTTAATTTTGAAGTAAATTTTTGAAGTAAAATATTTTATGGTATCGTGCAAAATTAAATTTACAATGCGTGTTTAATTGACAATGGTTTACAGTTATTTCCACAAGTTATAATTTCAAACCTATTTATTAATAAGATATACATGATAACTTTTTTTGGTTATGTAAAATTAAGTTTTCACTTCTTGTTTTTTAATACATTACAATGTATTTGTGTTTATTTGATGTTACTTTAGATTTTACCTAAGCAACACATAAAAATATACTTGTTAAAAAATATAAATACATTACGCGTGAGAATCCACAAATGCCACCCTAGGGTCCCAACCTCGAGTTTGGGGGTCTGAAACATTAGAAGAAATTTCATCGATTCATTTGCTTCTATATGGTGATAATGTGTGTCTCTCAATCATATTCTAGATGCAGAAGGGTTCATTTAGAGTTGCCAATACGTTTTACGAGAAAACGGACAAAAAATTTGTGTAAGAGGAAATGTTACATATAAGATATTTTCGTATGAGTTTGTCTACAAAATTAGGATTCTATAGGGTTCTGGTAGACCTGACAACGGGTCATGTCGGGTGATTTCGAGTTCGGGTGGCATACCACTAAAATCGAACACGACTCGTTAGCTTAACGGGTGGAATTTTAAAACATGAAAACGATTCATTAAATTAACGGGTCACCCGACATGACCCGTTTCACCCGTTAAGCAATCGGGTAAATTCAGATGTCTCGAACCCGCTGACCCGTTTCACCTATTAAATTGTCTAAAATACCCTTCAACCTTTAAGTTTTACAATGTTAATATAATATAATTATATTATATATATATATATATCCTATTAAAGGGTTATTGGGTTATAGGGCGAATCCAACACGAAATGACCCTAAATATTAATCAGTTTTAATGGGTGACTAATGGGTCAAACGGGTCAGTGCCAACCCATTCGTTAATTTGTCGTGTCTTATCAGGTTCACCCAATAACAACCCGAACCCGAAAAAAGTCTGCATTAACTGATAAGTTTGTGTCGGATTGTTTTTTGTTATCAAGTCGTGTCCAATTTTGCCAAGCCTAAGTTTAGGAACTATATTACGGATTGGGAAGGTGTTAAGCACCATTTTGCCCTATCGGTCTCTATTGGTTTCATATGTTTATTTTAAATTAAAAATTTTGGATGCTTTTATTGATATTCTAATACTTTTTGAAAATGTTTTATAAAAAATCTAATTTTAGGAAAAATAGGGAAATTGATGAAAATCTTGTATTTCCTGATCCGATATTTGATTTTGTTAAAGTCTGATTACTAGTGAAAAAAAATTTATCTTATATGTTTAAAATCATGGGATTAATTCGGTATTGCTTCATCAAATAACAATATAAATTATCTCGTTTAGTTTAATTAGAAAAAAATAGATCTTATCGAGATTGATTGGATATAGAATTGAGCTCTTGAAAAGAGTGTATCAGATACATTACAATCTATACGGAAGATAGAATGTATCCAAGTTTGATTCCTAAGTAAGTTTTATTAGTCCGAAAACTTCGGTTTTATCTGGATGATAAATAACCTTACTTCTTCTGATTTTACAAGTGATTTTATTAGAGTTTTGACAAGTAATTTTGGTTGAAAACTATAGAATATTGGTAACTTAATAATAAATTTATCTAACTAGAAAGTGGATGGGACAACAGATATAAAAAGTCTATATTGCAGATAATCGTAAACACATATGCGTATATAATGTAATTTCTAGTAAGAACTTTAATTACCTTCCCAACGATATATATAATAATGAAAGAGAGAAAATATAATACGGCAGAGAAAACTTCAAGTAGATATCATATTTTTCTTCTTCAGATATTTTCGGCAATTCGATTCCAGATTATGACACTTCGGATGTTGAGAATGGACTCAAGAATTCTCTAAAAATTAGACAAACATATAAAACGAACTTATGATAGCTTGAAAATAAAAAAATTAATGAGAATGATAGATTTTTTTAGTTAAAAATTATGTCCTTGAAGGTGTAAGTCTATATATAGTGTTGGTGCAACAAACCACGACAATGGATAGATGCATTTCTCGTGCGACAGACGGCTGAAGTGATGAGTTCTGATAGACTGATGTACCAAAAAGTGATTGGTATGTGTCTAAATGAGTTTGTGTGCGACAAACCCTTCTAGTAAACCTGTTTGTTGTAATACAAACTCTCCTAAAACATGTTCCAGTGGGTGGGTGAGTTCCAAGCTCAATATTTACTTTCCGAGAATTTTTTTTTTTTTTGCTCTTGAGGGAATTGAGAATTGGGGTGTCTATATCATGAAAAATAAATTTGTATTAAATTTTTTGAATTGCAAGGTTAAATTTGCACAAAACACAATTTTGATCAAAACCCTTATTTTAAAACATAATTAATAAATAAGCCCTTATTTAAAAGAAAGAAAGAAAGAAAGAAAAAGCCCTTATTTAAAAATAATATTATTTCTTGAATTTTTTGCAAAAAATATTTTCATATAAAGCCTTTTACTGCATTACAATCTTTTAAGATATATTTAATTAAGAGTTATAATTATGTTTGATTACAAGTAAACGCTACAGAAGGGATTACCTTTCAATATATATATATATATATATATAAATTAGTGTTTTTGTTTAGCAACGTAAATGAAAGAATCACGACTTAATTTTAATTTACATTATACCAATCAAGAAGAGAGAAATTAATTATTATTTTTAACGGTCTCAGTTCTTACTAAAAATTTGCTTTTGCAGTTGATTATATTATAACAACATAAACTTCTCAAGAGAAATATTCAAGTCATTTCTTTCGCTAATACATTAGTTAATAAGTTGAGTCTGCCAAAAATAAAATTTACACAAAATTTGATATTGATCAATTCATGATTAGCATAGTCGTGTATCCTCAATTCATGTCCCAGCAGATTGAGTTTCCGTAAACTTATTCAAGCAAAAACAAATTCCCATCTAAATTCATATTAGTCAATCCTTAATGTGCGTAAAATAAATGCAATTATACCTAAATCAGTTACTAAATTAAAAGTGTTACGACTTATGCAAAACGGCGAAGACTCTATCAGCATGATGGCCCAAAAATGCGTTGATGCGGAAAAATATAACATAATTTTTGAATTTTGTAGCACACGAGTTTTTTATATATATCTAGACTGACCGTGTAAATTTGCAACTAATGTCATGGAAGAATTCTACAAAAGTCAAATTATTTACTAGAAGGGTACTACCAATGCCACACGTCGCAAACTTATAGATTGCTTAATTATTTTATATCATTCAAATTTTTTTTCCGGGACTATTACATAAATTCACACGCTCAAATGAATTCAAGATATTTCGAGATGTGGGTGGACTATTTGGTGAGAGTGGGGGTCTGGGATTTTATTGAACAACATATGCACCCTACACAGCGGAAAAAAATATAGGTAGGAAACTAGGAATTCATGCATCTTTTAAATACTATTTAATAGACATTATATATGGTGGTGACTACTTAAGACAACGTAATTAGGGTTCTATTACTTTAAAATGTACGTATAACCATTTTTGTTTACGTATATGGACCAAATTATGTGGCTGGCTAATTAATTAGGAAGCGTATTTTTTTTATGTGAAATTTAATTATGAAAATTGAAGGCAAATAATTTTTTATTTTTATTTTTGCAAATGGTATATGAAAGATATTAAAAATCGGGGCTTTTATAATTCACTCCATGACTTTGAATAATATTTAGGATACAATTCACAACTTACGCTAGATATCGGTTTCATTTAAGAGATACTGGTTGCAAACGGTATATATAATTTTGCAAATAGTGTCCTCTAGAGACCACATCTTAAAAATGTTTAAAATTAGGTGTTAAGATGTACAAGACAAGTTAATCAAATCTGCAAATATAACCCTTACTATCATATTACAAATGTACAATTATTAGAAGGACGAACACAACTTTACCTTTGAAAGTAGATTTTATTTTATTTTCAAATTTAGATTTGAGAGATTGAAACATTTTAACTCATAAATCACCAAAAATTTGCAATGTTAATGCCATTTCATAATCACAACTATCATGGTAAAATGTTGTACCATAAAAATTAATTTAATGGAAAATCAATAGGTCGCTCTACACGTGGCATGGGCTTATCCTCATATTAGTATACTAATTTACCCTAGTTTTCAACTTAAAGTTAAAAGATACTTATAGTACAGAAGCAAAAAAGTAAAATACTTAAGTACGTGGTGGATCTGGTCCAATCATAGTTAGATTAATTAGACAAAAGTAGGACCATCAATTTTGTAAACCTAAAATGACACTTGTTGCATAGAAGGATTTTGCTTCACCAATAATGCAAATTGCTACAAAAACTATAATGTGATTACACTCAAGTGGCATGTTTTTTTTTTTTGAGCACGAACACGCTTCTGATTAAGAAAGGACACTAAAAAAATGCCAAATTTATGTACACGTTTTTTGTCTTCTTTCTTTAGAGTATCCAAAACAGATAGTATAAATAGGATAAATATAATATATTTATTAACAAATTAGTATTTGTCCCAAGATTTTTAGAATATTTTTACTTAAACCTATCACATTTAACAAATTATTAAATAGTCCAATTTTTAAGATTTAACCCAATTATTTTGGTTTTTAGCCCAAATTCGAAAATATTTTTTTCTTTTATAATATTCTAGTATTTTTAAGACTAATTTAACTAAATTATCTTTACTGAATAATACAATTGATGATAAATATTTATCACCTCTAATAATGTTTATTCTTAACTCTAACATAATTAATAATATATATCTCTATTAAGATTCTTTTTTAAATTAGTTAAATAACAAATAATGCAAATGAATTAAAGATTACATATCTCTCAACAAATTGTTATCCATCTATTTATGGAGGTTTGAAGATTGACCCTAATTCTTGTGGCGAATATCTTCCATTGCGAAGAGAAATATAGCAACAAAAAAACACATATTTACGGCATCAATCATTAATGTCAAAATCTAGTGCCAATGACGAAATATGAGATCTACAAAAGGTCCAATTTAGATATATGTGTTGTTGCGACAATCCAATATATGATCTAAAGAACCACCAATAATTTTTTATTTGGTGCACGAATAATGTTTTGTTAGAACGTTCATTCTAAGGTCAATAACTTTCTTCTTTCCACTTTTTTAAACCCCCCTCTCTACATTTCTTTATATTTAACATTAATTCATGATCTTAATGCTTTTAATATGACTCTATTTTTAATTTACTTCTATAATGTATTTTTCAATATAACTTTATTTTTAGTTTGACTTGTGTAATGTCATTTTAATTTTCCATGGGTAATTTTTTTAATATGACTGTGTTTTAAGTTTTACTTGTGTAATGCCTTTTTTGTTTTTTTTAATATGATTGCTTTTTTTTTTATTTATTTATATGTAATATTTACTACTAATATGACTTCTAGAGCCTCATGTTTTAATGTTTGATATTTTAATATGACTATGTTTCTAGTTTTACTTGTTTAATCTCTTTTTTAATATAGTTGTATTTAAGTTTTACTTATGTATAATATTTATGTCTAATATTTTGTATTTAATGCTAGTCAACTTCTTGATTTTTTTAGTATATATTTATCCTAAGGCAATTAACAATTACTAAAAGTTATCACTTGTAATTTATATTTACAAAATTTCAAATTTGAAACTTTTAAAATTGAATTCGAAACCATAAAAATTCCTAAAAAATATACATTATAGCATCAACTAAATAAAATTTTAAGTGAATAATAAATTTTAATTTGAACAATTAAAAAAGAATAAGATAGGAAAAACATAAAAGAAAAAAAACACAATAAAAAATTTTAAAAATATATATTTAGTAATTATTCACTTCTTTGGGCCAATTGCTAATTTCCCAAATGATGTGGGTTAAAAGCAAAAAAATTTAAATTCGCAGGGCTAAAAACTAAAAGCCCCTATATTTATTCTACGAGAGTATACAAAGATTAAGTTTGGTAGGATGAAACACTGTTTTGTATATATATATATATATATATATTATTTTTTTAAAAAAATATCCCTTAAAAAGATGTTTAGTTTATTCACATGTTTAATGGGGAAAGGGTGTGGGTTGGGGGAATTAAACATGTGACCTCTCCTCTGTAAAGGAGAGTTGTTGCCATTAGCCAGCCCATTCCGGGTTCTGTAATATAGGCATATGATAAAGTTGAATTTGGTTAAATTCTTGTTCATCAGCCAAATTGTTTAACGAGAGATCTCCGACCTCAAACTGTTTATGGCCAAACACCAAACTATTTGGCACGAGGATCTCCATTCCGCTAAACATCCTCACACCAAATTTTTTGGTGTGAGGAGACTCTCTCTCGTACTCTCTATCTCTCTCCTACTTTTATTCTATATTTTTACAATCTCTTTTTTAAAATAATACACAATACTTATTTTATCTTTTTTTTTAATCTTACCAATGTTAACTCCCAAATAAGTATGATAATTATATTCTACTTACCATACAATTAAGTTTTCCATTGTAAACGTTCTAATAATCTAATAATACTCTTTTACTTATCAATTGGGTCAAAATTCAAAAATCACTTTATGTTTTTTCTTTTGTTTGAAAGCCTTAAGCGACTGCCTAATTAATTTTATGACGAACCACCTCTAGCATATTAAATTATAATCGCTAACATAAGCAAACAAGAGTACTTTTTTTGGAAAAGGAAAGCAAATTAACAAGAGCATTCCGCTCTCACATATAGTAATATATATATAAACAAAATAAGCAAAATATAAAAGTAGTATCAATAATTTAACAATATAAATTTTTTGAATTGAGTAGCGGACTATCGTGATATTTCTTCATTGACCGGAAAATGTTCTTTGGCATCCTTTTTTAGTGTATTCTTGAATTAAACAACTTAGCCTGCTCTAAAGTAATTACTTTTCTTTCATTTTTGAACTTTACTCAAGAAGTAGTTGTATCAAGTAAAAGAGGAGTAGAAAACGGATAAAAGAGTTGTATAAATGGAAAGGTTACAAATGAGGCTTTTCTTACACGTTTATCTAGCTACAAAACTAGGATTCTATAGGGTTCGAGAACTATATTACGGATTGGGAAGATGTTAAGCATCCGTTCCACCCTTTTGGTCTCTAATGGCTTTATATGTTTATTTTATATTTAGAAAATTTGAATGCTTTTACTGATATTCTATTGTTTTTGGGAAATGTCTTTATAAAACCTGATTTTTGAAAAAAAAAATGGGAAAAGGGGTAAAAACCTTATATTCTGTGATTCGATATTTTGGTTTTGTCAAAGTCTGATTTAATATTGACAAAAGTTATTCTTATTTGTTTTAAAATCATACGATTGTTTCGGTATTGTTTCCTAAGATAACAATATCAATTATCTCGTTTGGTTAATTTATAAAAGATCGGATCTTATCGGAATTGATTTGATATGAAATTGAACTCTTGAAGCTAATGTATCGAATACGTTACAGTCTATATGAAAGACATAATATATCCAAATTTAATTCCTATGTAAATTTTATCAATCCGAGCTTTAAAAACTTGGTTTTATCCGAACGATAATATCTTTACTTCTTCTGGCTTTACAAATGATTTTATTAGGATTTTTAAAAGAAGTTTGTTTCATTTGAAAACAGTAAATTATCAGTAACTTGGTAATAAATTTATCTAATTAGAAAGTGGATAGAACAATAGAGATAAAAAGTCCATGTTATGAAAGATTTAAGCTTTAAACAATTAAGATAAAACAGGTATATAAGAATATGGAAATTAATTTATAGAAGGAACTTTGATTATTTCCCAATGATATATATATATATATATAAATGAAAGAGAGAAAATATAACACGGTAGAGAAAACCCCCGACGGATATTAGCTTTCTTTTTTGAAATATCTTCGGCGATTCAATTCCAAAGTATAACACTTTTAGTGTCAATAGTGGATTCAAGAATTATCTAGAAATCAGACGAATATATAAAAGCAGACATTAAAATAGCTTGAAAATCTGAAAATCAGTGATAATAGTAGAATTTTTAAGGTAAAAGTCATGTCTTTAAACCCATGGGCGTGTATGCCTATATATAGTATTGGGAGTGTCTGTCGACAGTATAGCAGTTTATCGTGCAACAAATCCTCATAGTAGGGCGGTTTATTGTGCGACAAACATCATGTGTCGTGCGACAAACATCAAACCCTTGAAGTGATGGGTTTTGACATACTGAAGTGCCAGAGAGTGGTTGGTCTCTGTTTGTATGAGTTTTCCGTACGACAAATAAGGTTTGTCGTGCAATAAAAACCCTTTGCCAGGTGTAAATTCATGCAACAAACAGGGTTTGTCGTGCAACAAACCCTCTAACAGGTAGATTCTTCTATGCAACAAAAATCCTTTTAAAGTAATCTCTAGTGTGTGAGTGAATTCCAAATTCAAAGCGTACTTTTCGAGAACTTTTAGGATTCTTGCGAGGGTCAAGAATTGAGGTGTCTACACATGCAATTAAGTTTCCCATTATAAATGTTCCTACAATCTAATAATACTCTTTTACTATCAATGGGACAAAAATTCAAAATTCACTTTATATTTTTTCTTGTCTGAAAGCCTTAAGCGACCGCCTAATTAATTTTATGACGAGCCACCTATAGCATATTAAATTATAATCGCTAATATTTTAAGCAAACAAGAGGACATTTAAAAAAAAAAAAAAAAGAAGATGAAGAGTATTTTTTTTTGGAACGTAAAGCAAATTAACAAGAGTATTTCTCTTTTAAAATCAATTTTTTTTGAAGGGGCAAGTCTAGTACTAAATATTACCTTTTTAAAATAAAATAAGATAAAATTTGGTACTGATAATATTGTTGTTTAAGATTGGGGTGAGGGGTTGCAAACTACACTACTATACACGTATTTATAATTTTTAAAAATAATTTAAGGGGTAAAATAGTATTTAAAAAATTAGGGTCCAATCTCTCTTTTTGGAACTTTTTAACTTGCAGTCCATAACTTTCATTTTTTTTAATAGCTTGCGATTCCAGTGCGCTACAGTAACCAATTACTCAAGTACGGGAACCGGTTACCTAACCCAGGTTACCCAATTATTGTAATTAGTATTTCTCCGATTACCGAATTACGGTAACTCATATTTTTCGATTATCCAACTACAATAAATAATTTTTCTCCTGTTATCCAAACTTAAAAACTGACAAAGACAACAAGTTTTAAAAAAAACAATTATAGACCGTAAGCTAATTTTTCTTAATAAAAGAGACCGGCCAACAAATTTCCCTGATCAGTGCACCCCTAATCACTAATCATTGGTAGAGTTTGAAAAAAAGGGAATTTTTTGCCCACCAAGTCCTTCCTTTGCAAAGCTGTTTTCCTCCTATATAAATAGAGGTATAGATGGAGCTAAATCATGTGTGCTCTAAGAGAGAATTAGTAAAGAGCCAGAAAGCTAGAGCATAAAAGAAAAATTATAATCAAATTGTCTCGTTGAGCTTTTAAAGTTTCTTATTTTAGTTTTTTAAGTGTGAGAAATACATAGTGTACTTGTGTAAGTCTGATGATCAGTTTATTTTATAAATTACTTTAATTTTTAATATGGTGAAACTTTGGTACGCTGTGAATTAGAGGCATGCAAATTGCCAATACTAAATAATTTTTGGATTGCACAATTGGTTTATTTTGTGCGTTTTTAATAATTTTAATTGCACGTGTCAACTTTCTTTTGTTATTTAATTTGTATTCCAAAACTCAAATAAAAATTAGCTAGTGGTGCTTAATTTCTCCAACACGCTGAGAATTAGAGAATGAATGCAAAAGAATTAAAAAAAAGGGCAATTCTAGTCCTAACTTTTACGAGCGGTATTTGTCAATACCTAATACATAGAGAAAATATTCAAATAATTATTTAAAGTGTTAGCTAGTGTTTCGAAATATGTCTTAAAAATATTATGAAAAAATTAAAACGGATAACGTGCCACATGAATATATATAGGTGCTTTAAATGATGTTGGTCATCATGCTATTTCATTTACAATTCCTTTATGCTTAACATTATACGTAAAACATCAACATAATAAAGACAATATTATTCATCCCAACAAAAGAATTTTCAGAATTCCAATTCAAAAAAATCACTTCAATGCATCATTCTCTATTTTCAATCACTTTTTTTTTCATTAGTATTTTCAATAACCTCACTCCTTTAAGTTTCGTACAAATATGTGATTCATGCAAAACTAGAACTTTTAACACATTTTTCAGATAAATTACAATTCTTGCAAAACATAAAGCCAAACTAAAGAGATGCGAGAATATTTGCATGGTCCCCTTAAAAGCTCCAATTGGGACCAATTAGAGACCTCTATAATAACAAAAAATGGTGGAAGCGAAATACACCCACCAAATTACATGGTTAAAAATGGTTGTGCATTAAGGACAAATTGCCGATACTAAGTAATTTTTGGATTGTGCGATTGGTTTATTTTTTGTGTTTTTATTCATTTTAATTGTGTCAATTTTCTTTTGTTATTTAATTTGTATCCTAAAATTCTGATAAAAATTAGCAAGTGGTGCCTAATTTCTCCAACATACTTAGAATTAATTAAAGAATGATCAAATAAAAATAAAAAAGAAGTATTGGGCAACTCTAGTCGTAACTTTTACGTACGAGTGGTATTTGTCAATACCTAATACATAGAGAAAATATTCAAGTAATTATTGAAAGTGTTAGCTAGTGTTTCAAAGTATGTCTTAAAAATATTATGAATAAATTAAAACGGAAAACGTGTCACATGAATATATATATATATATATATAAGTGCTTTAAATGATGTTGGTCATCATGCTATTTCATTTACAAGTCCTTTATGCTTAACATTATACGTAAAACATCAACATAATAAATACAGTATTATTCATCCTAACAATTTCTATTTTCAATCACTTTTTTTTTTCATTATTATTTTCAATAACCTCACTCCTTTAAGTTTCGTACAAATATGTGATTCATGCAAAACCAGAACTTTTAACATATTTTTTTAGATAAATAACAATTCTTCCAAAACATAAAGCAAAAATAAAGAGACGCAAGAATATTTGCATGGTTCCCTTGAAAGCTCCAATAGGGACTAATAAGAGACCTCTATAATAACAAAAGGAGAAAATGGGTTAAGAGACCTCCTCCCATAATTTTATACAGCAGAAGGACATCATATGTTAACTTAATGAATGAAGGATTTTTTCACATTACTGTTTTACTGTAAGGATAATTTTGGTTTTTAGGTTAGTTATAAGTATTTTGCCTTTTATAAATTAAATAATTTAAGAGTTTCAAAATGACTAAACTACCATTCCCTCTTTCAACTCTTAATCCCGCGCAGAAAGAGGAAAGGAGAGGCGATATACACATTTCGACGGGTTGAAGAGAGGGGAAAGCAAATTACGATTCAAGAGAGGAATGCAAGCATCTTAGATTGACGGAAAGCATTATAGATCGACGGGATTAATGAAGGAAAGGAGAAGAAATTTCTTAGCTCCATGGACGTTGAAGCACTATCTAAGTATAGTGTTTTTTTTCATGTTTTTTGTTATGATTTTGCTTCGTTTTGGTTTATTCTAGCTTGTATTTAGAGGATCTGAAGAAATAGTGATTGAATGTTCATATTTTTATAGGTTGTTTTAGCATTATTTCAATCAATCTATGCATATTTAGATTATGGAAGATCTGATGAAATAGTGATTGAATGCTCCGTTTTCCGTTTTTTCCTCCTAACTACAGAAAAACTGCAAAATTGCTTTTGCAGTTTTCAGTTTTAATGACATATTTAGATTATGGAGAGCTATCACGTTTTTAGTTGTGATTTGTGAAAAAGTTGTAGAAATATTGCTTCATTTTGGTTGTTTTTAGCTTATATTTGAAGGATTTGATCCAATAATGAATGGTTATTCATGTTTTTAAATATAGTTTAGCATCCTTGTGATTTATCTGTGTATATGCTATATTTTTCCTTTCCTCCTTTGTGTAGAAAAACTGCAAAAATGGATTTGCAATTTTACAGTTTTTATCTAAGTTTATTTTAGTTCTGTACTTTTGCACTTGATTCTTATATTGTAGGTTTTGGTTAGTTTAAATGAGTGATTTCATTTGTGAACATACATGTTTGTTATGCAATGTATTGTTTCTAAGTTTTTATGTCTCATTTTTTAGGGATCTTGATAGAGGCATTATAGGCGAGGTTTGTTATAATGGTTGTTCCTTTTGAATTCGATTGTTTCTTGATATGAGTGTTAAAGAACTAAAACATTTGGTGTACGAGAGGTGGTCCGATATTCATATCATTTGAAGCTTGTACACATGTCTTTAACTTTTGTCGACCTTTGTTATGTTTAGATGGCTACTATTTGAAAGAGAAGTTTAAAGGTTGTATGTTGTCTGCCACTGCGACAAATGGAGATGAATGTACATTTGTGATTAAGTTTTTTCTTTTATATTAAGTTTTTTAATATATTTTATAAATAATGATTATTGCACTCTTTGTCT
The DNA here is from genome assembly GCA_021464415.1 of Lonicera japonica. NCBI lineage: Eukaryota > Viridiplantae > Streptophyta > Magnoliopsida > Dipsacales > Caprifoliaceae > Lonicera > Lonicera japonica. Next base: position 47,702 of record JAKCWG010000295.1, read on the forward strand.
ACTGTGTTATTTCACCTTTTAGTCTTTTTACGTTGCGTGTAATCTAATCAAGTATAGACCTATTGTAATTTAAATTATTTTTGTAAGGATTTTTCCACTTGCAATGGCTATAGTGGATGCAGAAAATGTGGATAATTGACAATATTTCTTGTAGCATTTGAAGGTTATTGTGGGAACTAATAGGATGTTGACATTTCTTTCAAACAGACATGTTGGATTGATCAATTTAGTTCTTAAGGTGTTCCCTAATGGTTTTCATGCTTATTGCATTTAGCATTTGAGGAATAACTTCAGTTCATGTTTTCCTCCCGATTGTAAAACTCAACCCGGTCGTCCTAAAAAGAATCGATTTGAGAGCGCCGGTTCAAGTACAAAGAAGAAACGGAAGTATGGAAGGTGTAACCAATATGAATATCACAACAAGAAGACATGCACTACACGTATTGTTTAGATTTTACCACGGCATAGTATAATTACATTTAGTGAATATTTTAGAATTAAAATTTTTGGTATGATGGTATTTGAGAATTTTTTCGAATTCCTTTAATTTTGATTTTAAAAGAATATAATGTCGATTTTGATATATGATTGAAGATGTTTTTCTATTTTTGTGGAATAAATAATATCAAGACATTGCTATTCTTTGTAAGTTGTTAATTTGAATGCGAAAGACTTTGATTATTTATACTAAATTGCACTCGGATTCAGTGCAAAAAGGTTTTTGCACTGAAATATTTATAGTAAATGCATGCGAATTTACTGCAAATTTGTTTTTGCACTGAAATATTTATGGTAATTGCACGTGGATTTACTGCAAATTTGTTTTTGCACTGAAATATTTTTGGTAATTACACTCAGATTTACTGCAAAATTATTTTTGCATTGAATTCATTTTGACAAGTTGCACTCCCATTTAGTGCAAAATCGTTTTTTCACTGAATTATTTATAGGAATTACACGTGGATTCAGTGCAAAAGTATTTTTGCACTGAAGTATTTCTAGAAAAGATGGCACGATTGTAATTATGGAAAAAAGAAAGGGTATTTTCTTATTTTGACTTAATTTTACTATGACAGATGTCACAATTATATTAATTGTCCTTATTTTACAATATAAATATAAAGTGTCATTTCTATGATTTTAATTACGAAAGAAGCCCTTTAAACCCATTGCCTCTAACAAAAAATGGTGGAAGCTAAATACACCCACCAAATTAATTATTTGGTTTTACTTCAAATAAGCATTATTTTTTTCTATATACACACCATCAATTCGTACTCAGGTCTTTGTTAAAATCCTCTCACGCACTGGCGAGGTGACCTTGGTAACACTAACAAGAATTTTGATCATAGTCAGAAAGATCAAAGCAGAGTTCCGGCTGAAATCCGGTGACCTCGAGATTTAATTCTCTTCGCGCCTTTGTACTCCACCGTGAACAAATTGAAGAAATTCCAAAGAGATGTCAACATCAATGGGGTATACTGAATATTTAATGAAGATCCGTTTGGTGAGCTCCGTCACCTGAACGGCCAAAATCAAATTGAAATGTCCATTATAACTTATAGTACTACATGTCCAATGTGAAAAAAATCCTTAACGGAATAGAGAACATCATATGTACAAAGAACGTCTTTAGCGAAAACATGATCGGCATCGGCGTGAACGAAATCAGAGCTAACGTTATTGTATGCAAGTCATACGTATGTAACCATCGGAATCAATGGTATATTATGTATGTGTATCATGAATATGTATATGTATATATATATGATCTAAAGTAATATGAAATTGTAGGTGAAATCAATGTCTTTAGATGGAACTATGTAGATATTAATGTGTTGTGATATACATAGACCTGGCAAAACAACACACGACACAAATCAACACGAAGTTATAAGTTTTTCCCTCTCCTTTCTTTATTTTTTGATCATATTTTGATTTCCTTATTGCTTCAAGTAAAAGATAATAATTAGACTTTTTAGTGTTGGAAATTATGAGCTCTTGAAAATTTTAAATACATAAAGTATTTTGTATAGGTCCTACGTATTTTGAACAATTTTCTTAAAGAGTTTTTTATACCGTTACTCTCAAAGCTATTTAATTAGATCTTAACGAACTTCAATGCAACATGAAAAACACAATTCGTTAAATCTATTGTAATAATTTGTACATGAGTAAAATAGTAAACAATATTTGAAAATAACTATATAAGCTAGTTAAATTGTACAATACGATATTGGTCCACAAAAATATAATAGTAAAAGGCCATAATTTCTGCTACTAATAAGGCAATGGGACGAAGCGTCAGTAAGGAGAGTTGTAGAAGATATCTAGCGCAATCTCAAGGATATAGAGTTCCAGGCTTTTGCCCAAATATTAAGAGAGAGTGGATGCTTATCTGATTTTGTCTCAAACTCTTAAGATGTTATAATATATTGAATTCAAACATGCCACGTATCAATCGCTTTCAGATAATTTATGAAAAAAATTACTTTCAAAATGTTTTTACTCCCAACGTCTCATGAGCCCCCCATTTTTATTTTTTATTTTAAAAATCTCGTAGTAAGAGTTAAAAATTTATTTTTAGGATATAATCAGTACATCAAATTTCGCAATTAAAAACAATTTTTGCCTTTTACTATTGATTTTGTAGACTTTATTCTACCTTTCAAAAAATGTTAACGTTTAATTGCACTTTTAATTTGGGCAGTCTTTATGCCCATATAGAGACTACTTTAGTCTCCCATTCTATAAAGCAAGAGACAAGTGTAGAACAATACAATTTTTATATAGTCATCTCCCCAACATTGTGTAATATAAGATGTTCAACGTTGAGTGAATAACAGCTAACAGCTGCTTTCTTTAAAAGGGACTTCCACTTTCCTAAGGTTCATAAGTAAAATATACAACCAACAGTTAGGGGGCAGAGATGGACATAAAATTAAGTCAAGGACCGTAGCATAAATTACAACAATTTCAGCTTCAGCAAATATCAAAGAATTCTCAGCTCAAGGTCACCATGCCCAACCCTTGCTTTGTGCCTTTCAAACAGATCTCCAAGTGCTTCTACAAACTTATCATGTACTTCAGCCACCTTCAAACATTTCAACCAATAAGAGCTTCTATATATATATATATATATGAAATGTTAATTACACTAATTTATGTTCCAAGTTTTTAACACTGTGTCTGAGAGTTTAAGATCAACAAGAAATTGGGGTTGAAAGTGTATCAATTTTGTCTCATTTGGTAGTTTTGAACGATAAAATGAGAGAAATAAAGTTGGTTTTAATGAAAACTCGAAGAGATAGTTTTTATGTGGACAATTTGAAATATTTTCCACCGAAGCAATAATACAATGGTGAAAAACATTTTCACCTATTAAGCAATGGACTTTTTTTCTTCAATTTTGTATAAAGTTGCATAACATATTGTTTGTATTTGTTTTTAGTTCTACAAGAACAAAAATTGAATCCACAATAGGTGAAAATACTTTTCATAATTTCCTTTTATCTAGATGAAATATATTTTACCGTAAAATTATAATAGGTTTTTCAAACTTTAACCATTTCTCCAAGTTTCTTCTCAAACTCGCAAAACATGTAAAAAATTAACTCTCTTCTCGCCCAAACTCCAAGAAAAAGGGAAAATTGCTCCGTTCATCTATTCTATTATCTCTAGTAAAAACTTTATCTCCTCTTACTGTCTCTTTTAAACTCCCAAACATAGCTTAAATGCTCAAAATAAACTTTTGAGCAAAGGAATGTGAAAATTGAATTAACTAGTAACACTCAAAACACAATGCCAATCCTTAACATGGACTAAGTTTAATCCAAATAATAGAAATGCTATACACAATGCACACATATATGGTGCAATAAGAAATTATATATACCTCCTCCATTGTAGGTTGTGGATTTTTCTTGAACTCAATGGGTCGACCAACCACAATGTGCATTGGACGCCGGTAGGGTACAGGAGACCTGCACAAAAATAGAGTACAAGTACTATTCATGAAAGTAAAAGCACCATCAAACAAAATAGACTGCTATACAGTTCCCGATCAAAGCAAACATGCAAATATGCAAAAATTATGATTGGAAAGTACCCAAAGATGCCCCAGAAGACGATTGGCAGGAATTTTAAAGCTCTAGCAAACTGTAGGTACAATTTCCCACTAGGCTTCCACCACTTATAGACGTCCGACTACAGCAAGACAAAGAAACAAAGAAGGAAATTATAGCAAAATATATTAAATGCCAAAACAAACCCACAAGATAATATTATTCAATAGGATAACCAATTAAGTAATAATAGCACATAGGTCTAATGCTATGTTTAGGAGTTTAAAAACGGAGAGAAACGAAGAGAGCGACAGATGACGTTTATCCTTTAATGCGTTTGGGTCCTTTGGGAGTTCAGTGTAACGACCATTGCGGGCGGGCAGGTGGGCGGCTATATGTTCATTAGTGTGGCTGCAATGGATTCTATCAGGCTAAACAGTACGAGTATTCCCACTTTGCCCGGGGTGTGATGAATTGATATGCTATATAAGTGTGATCACTAGTCATTCATAATAAGAACACTAAGACATTCTTGAAACTCTGAAATTAATGTACCAAGAAGTTGGTTCAATGTAACCCATTAATATATACCTTGGAGAACATATATTATTATATTTGCTGTGTTTTAAGTGTTTTTCAAGTGCTTAGAAATTAATGGAGAAATTTGGCTTTGAATTGAGTAATTCGGAATTCAGACGAAAAAGTTATGGTGAAAAAAAAATTGGTGGAAGAAATGGGAAAGCTGGGCAAAACGAATTAAAGAGAAAAGTAGTGAGATAATTAATCCAAAAAAAGTGCACAGCTCTTTTGGTCAGTGCACTGCGTGTTTACACATTTGACTTCCGTTCAAATCCAAGTAGAAGCAACTATTTAATTTATTTATTTTAAGCAGCAACCCAGCTCAATAAGCAGCCAAGGATGGATTTTTGTAAATCACAAGTGGCCAAGCCTTGTCAACTGCCAGCGCCCCAATTGAGAAGCAGCCCATTCGTCCCTGTTTGCAAGCCAAGACATATGTGGGCTCGAAATCCAAATCAATTAAATCGAAGCCCATCCTTGCTCCAGTTAAATCCAAGCCTTTTTAATTTGTTTTGCGGCGGCGGGGGGGGGGGGGGGGGGGGGGGGGGATTGGTGGTTTGTTGGTTGGTTAACACCTTTTATATTTTATGTTTACCACTTTAATAACTATAATTATGTTAATAATCTCATGTCGTTGGGAGAGTATTTTCATTGGTACTCGTTCGATATTAAACATCTCAAATTTCATCAATAATTTTAAGTTATGGCCATTTTTTTATATTTACTCGTCTAATTTATGGTGAGTAAATGTGTTAATACTCTTCTGTCATTGGGAAAGTATATTCATTGGTACTCACTCGACATTTAACATCTGAAACTTCTGCAATAATTTAAGTTACGACCCATTTTTTGAAATATAATTGTCCAATTTATGGTGAGTAAATGTGGTAATACTCTTCTATCATTGGGAGTGCATCTTCTTTGTTACTTGATTGACATTGAGCATCTGAAACTTAAACAGATTTGTGAATATGAATTTTTTTCGGTTTTTTTTGAATAGATCTATATATATATGCATTTTTTTGTTTGTTTTTTCCTTTCGTTTTAGAAGATGTGTGTATGTATATATGTATATATATATGTATGTTTTGAATATATATATATATATGTGTGTGTGTATGTATATATTATGTTTTGAAGAAGGAGGAGGAATCCATATTATTTTGTTTTCGAATATATATATATATATATATATTTATGTATATATGTATGTTTTAAAAAAGAAGAGGAGGAAGAGGAGGAGGAGAAGATGGAGAGGGTGGTGAAAGAGTGGTGAAAAATTGCAGTATTGTTTTATTGTGATTACTGATTAATTGATTAAATTAATTAATAATTAACATTTGTTTAAAAAAATAAAATAAGAGGGTGGCAAAAAAAAAATTTAATTTAATATTAATAAAAATTTTAAAAAATATTTATGATAATAAAAAAGAGTGCATTTATTACCTCTTTAATTAAATGATTTTCTAAAGGTCTCAAGTATTCTCAATTATAAAAGGAGCTGCAGGTGAGTTATCATCAGACGGGAGCCGCAATTCCTTTTTTTTTTTCTCTTCTTCCTGGCACAATTATTGAGAACCCCACAGCCGCACTTTTCTTTTCTTTCTTTCAGTAAATTTCGTGCATACTCGGAATTTTTTTCCTCTCTTTTATTACCGGCCATGTACAGTATTTTGTTTAGATTTTCAGTTTTCTTTTTTTATCAATTACGAAGTATTTATTTAATATATGTTGGAGCATATTTCTTGAAAAGATTCGTAATTTAATTTTTATCTTTAATTTATTTGCGCATATTTAAATAAGTATTTTATTTATTTATTTTTTAATTATGTGTTTTATTTTAATTACAAATATACTAGGCTGTGTTATTTTATAAAATTGATGATGAGTATATTTGATTAATTCTATTGCACGTATTCATGCTAATTGGCTATACTAATTTAATGTTTTAATCCTATAAATAATTCTTCCTATTAGATGTTAGTTTTGATTGATAAAATAAAATAAAATTAGATTCTCATTATAATTGTTGGATTCAATCAGTTTATAATTTGTTGAGAGCAGATATAAATTTTGTTTTAACGGATATGTGAGTGTTTTGATCTCATACATACGTTTAGCTGTGGAAGAAATAACAATTGAATTTAAAAAATTAATTGGATTTAATTGATTTTATTTTCCACATCTAATAGAGTCGAGAGACTAAATTAGTGCGAGACAAAGAATAGAATTTATTGGGCATGAATATTAGGAATATAATATCAAATATATGACTTCGCCACCTTAGTATTTTATTAATTGATTATTTTATTCGTATTTTTAGTTGATAAATCATCCCTCCTAATTTTTAAGCTAGATTAAGAATTAATTAGAATTAGTGAGGGAGATACGTTCGTTCCATCCATCAAATCCCTAGGGTTCGACCTCGCACTTGCCTAAATTATACTAAATACCGATTTGTGCACTTGCGAGTTAGTAAAACATCCACAACAAAAATATAGTACGAAGATGCACTAAAACTTATACGCAGTACCTGACTGAAGCAAAAAACTGGAACCAAGGGACAGCCCATCTCAATAGCTAGGCGTACAAATCCTCTTCTTTGCTTAAGGAATACAATATGAAAATAAGAAAAGACTAAAAGTAAGGTGCCGTTTGATAAAATATTTGAAAACTGAACTGAAAATTGAAAACTAAAACTGAAAAAACTGTTTGTTTACTTATGAAAATTGTATCTGAAAAAATGTTGTTTGTTTGAATATAATACATCTGAAAACTGAATTTTTTTTAATATGACAATTTTACCCTTATTAGTTTATTTAGATCAAATGATTCTAATTAAAAATAAAAAAGACCATATAATTTAAACTTTTCAACCAAGTTAACCCATTTCATTTATGAAAATTACTAATCACTATTATCTCACTGAATGCAAAAATTCATAAAATAAAACTTGTAAACTTGACAAAATTTTAAAACATAAAGACATAATTTTATATCAAAGTAAAACTAATTAAGCATTGATAATCATATCTTCAAATTCTTGAATCAACTACAATAGTTTTATGAGTCAAAATACTAACAAAATATCAATTACAAATTATAATTTTCACTAAATAACTGATTTGCAATTTCGTCAATTGTTCATGTTATTTGTGCTTTTAATATTGTTCAAACAGAGAAGTTTGGCTTGATCAAGGCTATTGAATTGAACCACGTGCTTGCAGCATGCCAAATTGTCAACTTTTATAATAGATATATAAATTATTTTATACATGTGCAAAAGATTATTTAGTTACATATATTTACGTAAGCATATTGCTTTGGATATCTACAGATTGTGCCATTGAGGCCTTTTTAGAGGGAACTTAAAATGATGCAGGAGTTGTAAGGGAAGCATTGGCGTAGTCAGAAAATATAGTTAGTGGGATCATTAAATTATGTATCGAAATATGATTAGTGGGATTATTAAATAATGTATCATCACCAAATCTCACATTAATTGTAATGATTGAATTATTAATCGAAAATAATGAGAATGGGCAATGGTAGTTGGCTCAAAAACGTACATTCTAATAACTAGTGTAAATAAATCTCTTGTCACTCAAAACTTTCATGCAGGCTCTGATATTGAAATGTATAATTGTGATCAAAAATTTAAAATACAATTTTTTGGGTGAATAGCATTTTTTATGAAAAATATTTTTGAGCCAAACTTTTCATACACTTTTTTTTAGATTGACCCCACTACTAACTATTTTTTCTAAATTTAAGTAGTGTCAATTATATACGCCATTCTAAATCTATCTAAAATTTACCCTATTTAATTGTTTATCTTAGGGGGTGTATTGGATTTAGAATCTATAAGACTTTTATGGACTTTTAAAGTTCATGGATTATCAATGAGATTTTAAAAAGTCTTTTAAAATTATGATGAATTCAATTGATATTTTAAAATATTCTTTTAAAATATTGATGTATTCAATTAGAATTTTAAAAAATCCTTCTAAATCTTATGATATTCAAAAGTCTAATGACTTAGTAGAATTTTAATTATTGGTGGATTTTGGTAAATTGTAAAACTTTTTTTATATATAAAAATCCATCTTGAAATCTTCTCACTTACCTAGAGATTTCAGATGGATTTCTAATTCCTTTAACAACTTTACTCAACATTCTCTCTCTTCCCCTTCCCCCTCCCTCTCTCTCTCTCAAAATCCAAATTTCTTATTATGTGATGAACGCATTAATTTTTTCTTCATCCCTATAAAGTCTTTATTCTTTTTTTTACTAATAATGTGGTTATCACGCATTAACATAATTTCAAATGATTAAACCGCTAATTATCATTCAAATTTTTAAAAACAATTCATGTCAATTTCATTAAAAAATACTAGTGGGGTGAGAAATCTAATTTTGTTGGTGCATAAAATCATCCATAGTTAAAGTCCGTTTACAAAAGTAAAATTCGGTTCACTTATTATGTAATAACTATTAATTTTTTACTGTAAGCGAAGGTTAGGGACATAGCATTTTATTTTTTTTGGTAATTCATTTCATAGACTAACATAGCATGCATTATTACACTTTTGTAATACTCCAGATAGTAATTTGACCAAAATCTCAAAAACTTGAAGTACTCAATTTGGTTCAAACGTGAATTTTAAATTAATAGATATACACTGAAATAATAATGTTATAATTTATATTCACTCTGTAATCAAAATTCTTTATTATTTATCCTTTGATTTTTTATTATAACTTGTTTTTATGCACGTGATTGTAGTACTTGACAAATGCCATTAAATCCATTAATGAATACGTATATACTAAGAATTGAATAATTAGTATGAAATATAAATAATAATAACATATAAACAAAACATAGTATCAAGTGTAAAATTCAATTGACGACTATAAGAAAATATAAAAAATTGTCGCCTTTAATTTTTTAAATAAATAGGTGGCTGTAAAATGATGAGAATGGAAATTAAGAGGACAACAATGAGAATGAAGAGAGTTATGATAATCATAATAATGGGTGAATGGCAGTATGAATGTTATAATCTATTTTGTTAATTGTCTTTACATTTTTGATAATGTTTCTTTAAACTCGTAATTAATTTATTTTATTGTTTGTCTTTTATCTTTTGATTTTTGATTTTTTTTATGGACTTATTAAAATCTACATAAATCCAAAAAAATCCATACATTAAAATATGTCAAATTCTATAAGGATTTGAAACAATCCATAAATTTAACAGAATCTACGGATTTTAAAAAGTCAGAATCTTTTAAAATTTGAATTGAATACACCCCCCTTAAATTTTAGATGGGGTCATTAGACCCCATACGGCTGCACATGGCCACGCCCATGAAGGGAATGGAACAATAGTGAAAGTGTGGGTGAATCTTACAAATAATTTATATATATATATATATATCTTTAGTATATGCATGGACTGCACTAGCACGCTGGTAGTGAATTGGTTTGAAAAACAGGTGATGTTGAATTGGTCTAAAGAAGCTACGTGGAGAATGAAAAGAGGAGAAGAGCGGTGTGTTTTTAGGGTTTAATGAGGGTAAAATAGGTATTGTGTAATGAAGTGTTTTCATATTTCAGATTTAAGCGGTAATTGTGCCACTTAAAATTTTTGACACAATTTTTCAGATTTAAGTGATATATCACTTATTTTTTTTGGCCAACTAAACAACTTCCACACCACTTAAATCTAAAAACTTTAAGTTTTCATATTTAAGTGGTTGAAACAAATAACCCCTAAGACAGAGAAGCATAAATACAGATCATACAGATCAATTGCAATATACTGTGATTCTAAATCCAAATATAATGCATAATGATGCAAATGAATTTGGATTAAAAAAAAAAAAGCGAATTGTTAAGAGTTCAGTTAAACCTCGGAACCACGCTCCATGTAAAATGTCTCTCGTACTCCACCTGGCACTACAATGCAGCTATAACCAGCCGACAAAAGGGAAACGAAATTTTTCCTCGATACCAGTGCATATCCCAGCCATGTCCAAATATGCCTTTGGAATGGCGTGTAGAACACCTGCTCATTTATTTTTTCTAACAAAAGTTAATATACAGGCACTAATAAGAATAAAGTCGATTAAAAATGTCAAATAAGGGTAGTAGTAGTAGTAGAGGTCACAAGTCTTACAGCGCTACTTGCAAGGACCTTGACTTTTGGGAGAGGCATAAAACCGGTAAGGTCGGTTAGAGCAACAACGCCCATTGCCAAAACTGAATGTGGCTCATAGCCAAAACCTGCATAACAAATATCCGTCACAAACTAGAGTAACTTATCCATCACAAACAAAATTTTGGACAGCCGGTCCAACCCAATAAGATATTGTTCGTTTTGAACCCAATCTCACTCGGTTTTACTTCTAACCCCAAAAGTCCTATTTGTGGGAAGGACTAGTTACCATGCATATATAGCACACCCCAGTTCATCCCATGCAAATGGTGTCGGGTGTATAGCTTGCTAGCACTTGCTGCAACCACCCCAGGTCACACAACAGGCTGCCCATAACACAAGGGTCGTTACCATATTGACAAACTACAGCAACTTGTGATGGGAAATTAGGCGCTGCTGACTTCTGTCAAGATCTTGGGATTCAATTTTAAGTAATAAATTAGGTGCTGCTAACTAATTTATTACTCTCTCAACATGGAAACAGTAAGGAATACAAGAACACTCCCTTTAGCGAGCCTAACTTGGCCACTCTACTTGCTGCATTTTACATTCACTGGCCATCTGATTTCTGCTGGATATATTTTGCTATCCTGCCATTCCTTTTTAATAGACAATGCTAGGAGACGTAAATATAATTCTAGTTGCATAAAGCCCAATGGAAGCTGTAACTTACCTCAAATATATAGCTACCTTCTCGATTTTTATGTCATACGCACCAAAAAAAGATGCGGAGAGAATTAAAAAAAACCAGCAGCCTACCTTCTCAACAAAAGTGGTCTGCGTGTATACTAGGCTCCAATGGGCGCAACAACTTAAGTGGGTTTTCTTATATGTCCTTTATAAAACAATCAAACGCTTGAATCTTTAAAATACGAGCGGTAGTGGTACCATCAATCCCTAGCGTGCCCATCTCAAAAGCACAAAAGTCTTTTACGGTTGACTTACAATATTTTAGCCATCAAATCTTGAAATCGAGCTATTACCAGTATGGATTTTGGGAAGTGAATTCTCGTCCCAGGGGGAAAAAAAAGGTGAGAAAATAAAGATAATTCACAAAGCTAACACATTACCAAACTTCTTCTTCCATTTCTTTTCGAACTCATTTGCCCCAAGTTACTGAAGTTGGCCAAGTACCAATTGTATAACCAAGTCTCTCTTCTTGATAATTTGTTAATTTGCAACATACAAGTACCAATGTTTTAAACATCTGCAAAACCAATGCTTATTATGATAATGGATGATGCATCTTAAGAATAGCCAGAAGCCATATCCAATTTTGTCTAATTAGCGGCAACTAGGGGACAAATAACAATTTCACTATCCCAAAACTTAATAGAAACTTTGTTGGAGCATTTTTGTATTTGAGAAAAAACCAAGATAAAGAGTTTGATGTTTTCCCAGGTTCCACGTAGGAGATAGAAAAAAACTTTTGATAGATTTTTATAAGGGAGTTTTTAGTTAAGGGCTTAAGCCCTTTGCGCATTAGAATTTTGTGCTATTGGGTGAGGACTTGGATAAATGTGGTTCACCACACGCACCGACTAACCGGTCCGGGCCGGGCTTTGGGCTTGTCTTGTGTAATATATAATTTTTTTATACAAAATAGTTTTAGAAAATTTTATTTGATAAATAAAATTTATTTTTTAAATTTCAAAAGTGGTCAAACCACTTCTAAAATGGCTCCCAATTTCTCTCCACTTCTCCGTGGATTTTTCCACCGAAACGAATATTTTATTATCCTACCGTTTTAATTTTTTCTTTAATTAATAGAAAACGAAAAAAAATTCTTAGACGCTTATCTTCTTCAACAACACCAAAAATGAAAAAAAAAAGAACCCTAAAAAATTTTCGAGCCTCCAACAGGAATTTTTTTTTTGCCTTCAGCGGTAAAAGATTTACCGATTCCGATCATATATTTGAGAGTATTTGTCGAACGATCAACGGTAGTGCACGTCGATCGTATGGGCTGTTTCATCCTGGAGACGGCGTGGCAAGAACAGAACTGCTGGCACAATTCCGGCAGAGCCACGAAACGTCTTAAAGAGAGCGACCTAGTACGCGACTCAACCTGTGTACTCTCTTTCTTTATTTAATTTTCGTTTCTGTAGTTTATATTCTCAACAAACTTCAAATTTATAAAAATGAATCAAGTATGATGCTAACTAGTGTAACTTAAAAAGTACCCAAAACACAATCTCAAGCTAATTTATGAACTGGTTTACTTATATGCAGATTCAACTAAACTAAACTTCATAGATAGAATGAATCATAACAAGAATTAAATTACAGGCTCAAGTCAACCTAGATTATTAAGAATGAAAATTAAATAAGAAAAAACCAACCATAAGCTCGATTGGGATCGAAGGCTTTAATATCCTCAAAATGTAGAGTCACCGGAAATAACCACAAGCATACTTGCATATATATCTGCAAAATTTTATCAAAACCAATAATTCATTTCATTCATTATTATTATTGTGATTATCATACAACAACAAGTTTATGATTTGAATTGGGAAATCAACAAATTTAATTCCAAACCTGGATAATTTTCGTCCCCATTTGCTCTTATCATCCACTGGAATCACCATAAAAATCAAAAGCAACCCAAACACCCTGCAACAATAAATATAAAAAAAAATTGAATCCGCATAGTATAAATAATAATTTTTTTAAAAAAATTGAATTGTAGAGAGAGAGAGAGAAGAACCAACAGTAAGGTGAGGTGAAGAGGGAGGAAGAAGAAAGAGAGGAGTACAACGACGACGTTGAAATGGAAGGTACCCAGCCATAACACCATTGCTGTTACTGAACGGATAAGAGAGCCGTCGTCACTTCCCTTGAACTCCGCCGGAACAGGAGCTGGCGGTCCGTTGGTCTCCACCGTCACCGCCATGTGGAATTATATATGTTATTTGTATGAAAAGATAGATACAGGCGTGTGTGTATGTATATATATAGAGAGAGGGGGAGCCGAGGAGGGTAAGAGCTGTCTGTAATAAATAAGGAAGTTTTTATTATTATTATCATTAATTACTAGTTACAAACATGTGTAATGCACGGGATGATGTTCAAATTGTTATTAAAAAATTTATGACAGAAAATACATATTAAATAATATAATATTAATACAAAGTCATGTAAAATAGCCCTAATTATACAATGAAATACACAATTAATTAATCTAAATAATAAAACATTGAATACCCAAAATGACCCTTATAAACTGATACATTTTTGCTAAAAATAAAAAATGATATAGTCTGTGCTTAAAAAATTATTTGAAAAAATAAAATAAAAATAAAAAATAAACATTACAAAGTCCAATAAATAGGACAACTTCTTGTTCCTTCTTTCATGATACTAATATATATATATATATATACAGTCCCCTTCCTATGCGCATTACTGTTCACGCACTGCCCGTACGGATTGGGCCATTTGGCACGCTTCCCGATAGAGTTTTTTGATGAAATTTTGTGGGGATGTTCTTCAATGTGTGTAGAACATCTCCACCAAATTTCATCAAAAAATTCAACCGGGAAGTAGGTTAACTACGTGATTGAAAAATATTGGATTTTATATATTTATTTCTGGACCAATATTTTCAATCACGTAGTTAACCCACTTCCCGATTGAATTTTTTGATGAAATTTGGTGGAGATGTTCTACACACATTGAAGAACATCCCCACAAAAATTCAAAAAAATTCCAAAAAACAAAAAATATTAAAAAACGAAAAAAGAAAAAAAAACAAATGCCATAGGAAAAT